>JAVSBS010022111.1:0-36448 GCA_033124195.1 Coracias cyanogaster
CTACATAACCTAACTAAATCCCTATATTCTTCTTGAGTAGCCTGCCCCTTCTTCCAAAGGTGGTAGACTCTCCTCTTCCTCTTAAGTTCCACCAGAAGCTCCCTATTTAGCCAGGCCGGTCGTTTTCCCCGCAGGTTCGTCTTATGACACATGGGGACAGCCTGCTCCTGAGCCTTTAAGAATTCCTTTTTGATATGTATGTTATATCTTCTCTCAGAATGCTTAAGCTTTCTATCCACTGATGGTTTAATGCAAATATATAAAGAATTGTTACAAAAACCTTGGAAAAGTTATGATCTCCTACAACACAGGATGAAGCAAAATGTTATATATCTACAAAGTTTCAAGGATTAAAATATGCACTATTAAAAATATTGATTAGGATCTATACTCACTTTTTAAATGCAAGTCTTAATTAATATGTCAATCAGATAAAAAACCACTGAGCATTGAAAAGACTGCTTCTGGAAAGTATTATGTGAGTAGTCTGAGATTTCTTATGGATAATCATATGTTTTTGCATGGGCAAATACCTTGAAAAAGCAAATGTGTAAAAGTAGAATTTGTCTGAGAATGGGTGGAGACTTTGATGAATTTTACTTGCAGGTCTTGAAAAAGGCTCAGATTAAATTGTTTCTTGTAGTTTAAATTGTCAAACAGAAATAACTGAGATTGTTCTCTCATGTAAGTGGGGCAATTTTATGTTGTGAATTGTTAGATATTTATTTAACACTTGGTTATACTATATAATAGTAAAAAACATATGAAAATGCCTTATACATTTTTATTGACACAAATATCACTTATAATTGTAGTTAAAAAAATTACAATTAAAAATCTGAAGTGAGGTTTAAAAATTCTCTCACAAAAAGAACATCATAAATGATTTTGTATATTATAGGAGTCATTTATGTATGTAAAACCCTCTTCATTTTATCTCTTTTCGGTCCTGTAGGACATTCCACTAACTCTAGATGTACTTTACATTGGGCAATGACTTCTTGAAGAATACCTTTTAAATGTCTAATCTGTATTAATTTACTATGCAACTGACTCATTGAAGTTAATTAATTAACTGCATTGAGTCTGAAGCATTGAAAAGTGTGGTCTCGTAAGGTCAAAACCAGGCTGTAATTTTTTAGAAAAAGATTCTAATTGTCCATTATATATGTTCACAGTAAGTAAAATAGTTTTTTGAGTTCTGCAGTATTTGCTGCTTTTCTTCTGCCCCTGTGCATTGGTGGTGGTTATTGGCAGACCTACAACTTCATTTGATTTTGATTAACAAAAAATAACGCTCATCTGTCATCACACTGTCCTACTAAGACATTTTCTTTCAGAGGTCCAAACATTTGTTATACTCTTGATTGTATAACTTCCATCACTTCCTAAATTGTTTGTCTTATTGCAATTGCAGGATCATTAATAATTCAAAGTGAAAGATGAATAAGTAAATAGTATAGGATACAATTTAGCTGAGTTGGAGTTTCCATCAGCTATGAGTCAACATTTACTGCTATCAAAAAATATTTGCGACTGATGGAATAAGACTAGGAACTGAATTTGGTCCCAGAGGATAGATATCTTAGTAGGGAAAAAAAAAAAGGAATGAAAAAGAAATTTAGGGCTTCCTGAGCACATGTATTTTTGGCTAAAAATAAACAAAAATCGCTCATGTTCCTGTGTTTTAAAACAAAAGGGTAGTGTGCCTCACATACTCATACCTCAAGATTACATCCAGACATGCAGACCTTCAGTCTTCTCAACTGTAAATGAAATAATGTAAAAATTGCAATTTTTCACTCATAAACTTAACATTTTTCAGATGCAGTTACCTTGTGGGTTAAAAATATTTCTGTTAACAAAACATGTTGTATGTATTGCACAGGCTTATCCCAGCAAGTAAAATAAATGGGATATAGCCCATATAAATTCTTAAATGAAGATTTTCCTTTTTTTGCTCAGCAAACAATATATTCTTCAGTGTTCAGCAGGTGATAAATCAACTTCAACTTCCACAGACATTTATCGTAATGAATCACATGAATGATACTTAAAGAGCTTTCAGTTTGCAACTATTTAGATTATTGCAAAACACATAATAAAAAGTTGTCTTTGAGGGACCAAGGATTTTAAAGGCATGCAAACTCTCTTCTGTTTTGCCCGGATAGATAGATGAGCATTTCCATAGATTTCATTTGTTGATTGTGAGTTAAATGAATTGCAACAAATTCAAAAGTCTGAACCTCACAGATGCTCAGCTTTCTAAGTCGAGGAATATGTCTGTCATTATTTTTCACATTATATCTAGCATAACTGTTTTTGGTGTAGGTCTCAAATATTACTAGGAGTCATGATTGTTCCATATGATTCCATACACAGCAAGGAGGCTACACTACCGTGATCTACCATAACAGAAGAAGAAGAATCACAACACTGAAGATCTTTCAAATAAATATGAATCAAATCCTCCTGGCCTTTAAGAACATAACTGCTTTTCTAAATTGAAGTGAGTTTAGATTTCAAGTTTTAAGGCCAGGAGACCTACTTCCTGCATAATACGAGGAACAGAGTTTCACCAAGCAATGTTGGTATCAAGTTCAGTAACTTGTCATTGAAATAGAACAGCTTTGAACCAAAATCCCCAAGTGATAGAGTATGTGTCATATTCCTTTCAAAGCTATTACAATCCTGAATGGCAAGAATATGTTGAGTTTTTTATATTTCCACTCATTTCCATTTTTAATTGTCTAGCTTCTCTTTCAGCCATTGAATTGTCTTAACACCTTTTCTGGATTAGAGAGCGCTCTATCTCCTCACTGTCTGTGTACCATGTAAAAATCACTGATCAGGATCATCTCCATAAACTCTGCTGATGTAAGTAGATGGAGCTTCTCTTAGTTTCCCACAACAGGATGTGTCTTCCAAGGACAATGATTGCTCTTGGAACTGTCATATGATATCTCCAGAGAGAAAGACAGTTTTCCTGTGATGGTCTCACTTATGCTAAATGACAATGCATTAGTAAAAAATATTTTGAATTCATTGGAAAATAGTTTGGTTTTCTCAGAACAATGCCCAAGATTTCAAGTAAAATAATTATCCTTATTAGGGGTTAGAGTGACAGTACAGGATGTGACAATCTTATTTTTAGCTATGTGTTAAGAACAAAAATTCTCAGCTAGCCTCAGTGTCACTTCTGCCTGAGGAAACATGAAACCACAACTCCCACTTATCAGTTACAAGGTACACTGTCTGTACATGTAAGAGTTGCTCTATGTTTTCTCTATTGACACTGTTCTACAGTTTATGAATATTTAAACATTCATTGCAGTAGTGTGGAAATGCAGATAAACTCCCTTTCTGTTCAGTGTCTAAAAGCCTTGGAGGCTTCGATCATTTGTACTTTGTCTCAGCAATAATTTAATTCCAATAACAAAGATTCAGGAAGACTTGTTTTAGAATAACATGTAGTTAGAAAACTCATTTGAGATGTGGGAGACCCATTTTCTAATCTTCTTTCTGGCTGATTTAGAGTTAGCTCTTTCGTGTAATGCAGTCTAGGAACAGCATTTACTATTTTCACTGCCACATTACACTGAGAGATTAGCCTTGGGCTTTTCGTTTTCCACTATCCCTAACTCCATTTTAAACATCTCTTTTCAAACTACACAATCATTCACACTAGAAGACGCACCTTACAGCATTCATTGGTCCTAGAGATGTACCATGACATTTGATTTCTTTAAGGGGTATGTAGGCTAATCATAACTAGCGACTATTTTTGCTACTTTACCCATCTTAAAGATACATGCATGATTTTTTTTTCAGTGAAAAAAGTATATTTTCTTGCAGGTCATTCAATAAAATATTGTACAGTTCCCAGCTTAGACAGTAAAATTGCAAACATCTCATTTAAACAGTGCAGTAATAATTCATCATAGAAATCTACTTTGAGGTGTTTAGAGTAACAATTTTTGACAACTCAAAGCATTTTATGTATTAATTATACTATTTTAGGAAAAAATTTGTTAGGACTTGTCAAATCTGGAGCCTGCCACAACTCCACATTTGCAGGTGTAGCCAATATTTTGGTTGAACATGCATTCCCCATAGGCATTTGCAAACTATTAGATGCTCTGTAAAGCTGTCTTGTCCTGACGAGAGTCATGGCCAGCCCAATAGGCTGACACCCTCCTGGGATGCCCTGGAGGGATATGATGAGTCAGGTATAACACAGAAGATTAGGAAAGATGTTCTACAATCCGCTTAGGTTGTGTGTTTACACTGTAGTGCAAATGGTGGATGTGTAGATGAATGCAGTGGAATTTGATGTGAGAGTATGTCAAAGTGAGTAGCTTGGAAGGAAGGTCCAGAAATAAACAGGCAGCCAATTAAAGGGGACACTTTCCCTAATCCAGATGTATTATTTCAGCTTGTTAAAAACTTTATTTGACAACCTTTAGGTTTAATTAGTGTTCTGAAGAAAACAATATAATCCTAGCTAGTATGTCCCTTGAAAGCACAAGTGTAGCTAACACCAAGGTTTCCTTAACATGTTCAAATGATCTCATTTACTTACCTTCTTTTTACTGTTATTAAAAATGACTCAGTCCTTATTGACTTTTTACCTATTCAAAGAATAAGGTGCAAGCAGTTTTCACTGCTATTTATCACCTAAAATGACAGAAACATCTTTATTATCAATAAGAAATAAATTAAACATGATTAAAAATGCAAGCATAACAGTTTGTCATTATGTATATTCTTTTAAATGTATTTTATCAAAACTTATGTTTTCCATGGAAAAAGACTGACTTTGCTGGAATACAAATAAAGCCAGGAAGCAGTATTATATATTGGATCAGAAAAATTTAAAATACTGTTTTCATTTTTCAGCATGACACACACAGTTGGACTTGATTTACTACCAGCTGCTTTATCAACTGCAGAAGCTGCCATCTTGAATGAAATAATTTAATCAATGTAGTGTCTGTGTCAGAGACACAGAGAATACGGTCCATATACTGTGGATACATATATATAATCCATAGACTGTATATACAGGGCAGAATAAAGTGGACTCACAGTTGTAACACCTATGAGATTCTACATTGCCAGGCTGCACTCAAATATCTGTTTTGACTGGAACATTTTAGTTGATTTTAAATTACGTATTTTGCCGTTTTCCAATTTTTAGAGCCATGAACATGTTGAAATGTCAACATTTAATGCAACATTTCAGATCAAAAGTGTGCTTTTGAAACAAATTTCCCCTATTCCTACTTTGATTCACTTTATGGAGTGCATAAACTGGATTCCTTTTGGAGGTAATAAACCAAAGGGTCTGGTTGAGTCAGTGGGACAAGACTGGACTTAATCTCAAGCAAACCCTTTGTGTATAGAGTGTACACACAAGTTCTTTGGCAAAAACTCTTTCTTCTTCAAGTGTTAGGTCATAATTCCTTAATTTAAATGCAGACTTCATCACTAAAACAGCTAATATCTTGAACCATGGACTTGAACTAACCACAGAATGCAGCACTTGAGCAGCATTATGCAGTCTGAACACAAAACAAAATAAAAATCATCTACATCTGATGGATAAAAGTTCCAGAACGACAAACATGTTGTCTTTTTCAGATTTAAAGGGAACAGAAATTTCGAAGTGTTGTGGTTATGGACATACCGCACTTGTAAAGGGGTTCAACAGTGAATCAGCCTTTTCCCCACACCCAGACACCAAATAAACCTGTTTGGCATGCACTAGAATAGGACCAAACAGTACATGAACAAGTGAGCAGACTTTACATCTGGCTACAAGTCAAGTTTGTAGTCAAAACACACCTATCTGTGTAGCTGCAGTGTTTTTGATCATGTACTTCAGCTTTGATATCAAGCTCCACCCATGGTGTCATATAGCCTCCAATCCAAGCCATTAATTTAAAATGTTACACCATAAGACCTCATTTGAGAAAGAAAAAGAATGCAATAATAAAGAAAAATATTTATTCTTTCTTTGGAATTACATTCTACAAAAAGATGCTATAAAGCACAATGAACCATTATAACTTTCTTTAAAGGAAGAATTTTTTTAGCTGCAGCTATTTCAACATTTCATTGTTAAAGAATGACATTCTGACATCTTGCATCTCGCCATAGATATATGCCCTAATTCCCTAACAGTGTATTTTATGGTATGTGGTCTACTCAGCCCATTTTATTCTCTCTCTTTTACCACATTAAGGCAACAAAAATTACCGTGCACAACAACAATTGCTTGCTAGATACATTCCAATAATATGTGTATATTTTAATTTTAAATTACAATGCCAATTACAGTGGAGATTGAGTAGAATGAAAACTTCGTCCTTGGATTCTGTGGTGGCCTCTTTGTGATTGAATATTCTGGACTGTGTAAGATAAACTCTACTTGGGAATTTTACTTCAGACTAGGTCTAGCCTGGTCCCATCAATTATATTGACAATTATTTTATTTAGAAATGTTGGTATTTTTAATGAAGACCCACTTGCCGGTTTGCATTGCTCTGAAGATGTGTGATACTTCTGCATAAATCAACAAGATATGTCTGTGTAAATTATTTTCATATACTTAACATTTATTGTATTAGTGAATTAAAAAAGCAGAAAATTGGCACATATTTCCATTACATGAAGATAATATGATTTTTTTTTTCTTTCTCCATGTTTACCTCTATTGTTAATTTTAAAACAAAATAAAAGTTTAAAAAAGATATTGTATTATGTCTGTTTCCATGGGAAATACTTAGGTATGTTAGTAACAGGCAAATTGAGTATTTAATTTCATATTTATTGAATACCTTCTTTTTTTTACTGGATTGTTTGTCCTGGTTTGACCTAGAAGAGAACTGATTCTGTTCAGTGATTTTACTTTTCAGCTAAGTCTTAGTAACTGCACTTTCTGAAATTAATAGCATTTTTTGCAGACAGTGCCTGCTTCTAGAAGTGATAATGCTCAATGTATGCAGAAAGGCTCTTACATGTATTTGCTCCTATGGAGACCAAATCTTGTGTACTGTAAATCTTGTGTACTGTGTTGGGGGTGCAGAAAGTAAAAAGCCACACCTGCAGGGAGGAGTGGGCAGGACAGGTGACCCTAAATTCATCAACAAAGTATTCAATTCCATATATGTCATATCTAGTATCAAGCTATTTTAGCTTTCTTTACCAATCCATGTCTCTCTCCCTTATTCCCTTTCTTCACCCGTTTGTGAGGGAGGGGATTAACAGAGAGTGTCTGTCATTTATCTAGTGGGCAGCCCAGCCCTAACCCTTGACAGTGTTATATATTATTCCCGTGATATTCTCTTTCTGGTCTGTATTTCTACTAATTTAAGGTACCTTAATTAAAGAAAAAGAAGAAAGTATAACCTCCACCAGGATAATACTGGTGGATAACACTTTTAGAGGTTGAAAGGCTGAGAATTTTTTGTCACAGAGAGGAAGAAAGCAAATTTAATAATTCATAGTTGTAACAAAAAGTTTCATGGTATAAATTCTAATCACAGAGAATAATAATTTTTTTAAAAATTGGAGATCAGAGTTTTGTTATTGATCCTTTCAATCTCTGGAGTTTTGGATCCTTGTACTAACTGGGACATATTGAAATAAGATAAAAGATTATGTTGTTGTATTTATCGTCTATTTTAACTTTGACTAATCTATGCCACAAATAAACATTTTCACACAAAAAAATAAAGTGCCAGTCTTGTCAAATATTGTTAAGCATTTGTTTGTTTATCTTTCTAGAAGACAGAGGATCAAATATAACTTCTGATATTCTCAAATTTTACACATGGAATCTCTTTCATTAACTTAATTTCATTCATTGATTGTACTGGTGATGCAGATGTGACTCTGGTAGTAGGCTGAGGAAGGATGTGTTGCCTCTTCATGACCTTGGAATTTCTGGACTCATTTACTACCAACACATACTTCTGTTTCCGGGACAATGAGGTTTTGGTTTAATGGATAGATTTTACATTATACATGTAATTAGTTCTTTTTCACAATGAAGCTGGAACATACCTGTTGAGAAAGGAAAACATTCTCTACCTTCTTCAATTCCTAAATGGGCTTGCTTAGTTTACCAGAGTATGATCAGTTTTGATTTTTCTAAAGTCTGGCTACTTTGCTTTTAAATCTTTTAATGCACATTTTTAGTAGGTAAGAATAATAATGGTCTTTTCTTCAAGATTCAGTGGTGCCCAAGTTACATATCTGACAATAAGCATAATAATTTCTATACTATGACTCATCTGTTCCAATAATCATCTTCAGGTAAATTTTCCTGAATGGTGCAAGCTCTACAATATATTACAAAGAAAGAAATTCCAGCAATTGGTATCATTCTGTGATTTTAACACATTTTGTGCTGGTGGTTTTGCCGTGATATTTACATTACCCTACCACTGAGGAATGCAAAATAGGTCATGTTGTAAGAGAACAGAACAGCCTGATGGAGTATTGGGGAAAAAACTACATTTTATAATTAATGTATAATTACATTATTTACATACTTTTTAATGGTTAAAGGGACTATTAAAGGCTAGATACTAAGCATTTCAATTTGTATTACTTTTAGGTAGTAGCAACTAGAGATAAAAGTTTAGGACGTAAAGGGAATAGACCACAGTATGCATACAGTAAAAGGAAATGAAACAGATGTACCTTTGTGTTCATAAAGTCTTGCTTGAAGACTTGCCAAATTTTAACGTAAATTTGTATTAGGTCATAATACATCTTTTTTTTGAGGTAGATGAAAAAAGAACTATAATACATTGTGAGGTGGAGGAGTGAAAAACATTCTACTTGCTAAATGTGTGATCTGTTATCATCCAGTTGTTTTGATTTTACCAGGTTAAAAAAGAGAACTTTTACAGCCATGAAACTAGACAGATTTCAAAACAATGCAAAGTGGTTCTTGATTCTCAATGCAGACTTGCGTATGTGTCACCAGCACAGAGATAGTGACAGGGAGTCCTGTGGAAAAAGATTAATGACACTAGAATTTACCAGCTTGGTGCTTACACTGCACTTTCAGTGTGCCGGGACAAACTGTTTGTTTTCCCTTTTAGATTACTTACCACTGCTTGATTTACTGGGCAGCAGAGTGAAGACAAGTTTTTAAATAACTGTGGCATGGCTACCATTCTTCTCAGAAGGCAACTGAACTTACAGACTGAAAAAGATTACTTTCTCTGGGAAAATAATATAATACTTCTTGCTACCAGGATTTTCTTAATGAAACACGTCCTTAAAGGATATTTAAGTTGCAACTCAATTCTGATTTTGAATATCTTTGAGATTCTTTGGCCATAAAGAAAAAAAATAGTGAGCAATGAAAGGATCTGTGAATGGATCCCTGAAAAATTAAATAGATAATAGCACATTTCACCTAAATAATAATTTAAGTGCAGAAATCAAAATGGTTAATACTAGGTTTCAGTGAGTTTAACAAGCTACAAAGACCTCAAAAATGTCTAAGTGGCTATGGTACAAGGTGACATTGGATGAAAATTAGCTATTTGGTTATTCCATTGAAACCCCATTGATTTTAATTCAGATCCTATTGGGGAAATGTATACAACTTATGTAAGGACGGGCAAACTGACTTCTTCATATAATGATATTACAGATGTAACTTCACTGATATTGGAGTCCCACCAAAACGAATTTAATCCATTCTGTTCCACTTAGAGACTTTAATTCTTTTCAAAACATTACAGCTTCTGGCTGCATTCGATCTTAAGCAACCTCTGTCCCACTTAGTCTCATATTTGCACTTATAATGGATTGTGTGAAGGAACTGTCACTCCGTCTGGATAAATTGAACGTCTTGACAAAACATTGCAAACTTGTGACTGAAGAAAAGGTTTAAAAACTGACATGATCTGAGACATTTTAACAGGCAGAGGGCTTTCTGAGAGAGGCTTCATAATATAAATTCATCTTCCGGATCAGACAGAAATTGTATTTACTTGATATCAACTCTTCTGAGTGTGCTTAAAGACAATGTCAAGTTTGTATTGTTCTAGTTATAAAACAAATCTTTCAGAAAGACTTTCTCCATATGGACAAAGGTGGGTGGTCCCCTGGGGGAGCAGGAGAGCTCATAGCCTCTTTGTGATTCCGCTGATGAATCATCCAGGGAGGTGAGACATGGAATCAAGCAGAGGTTATCTGAAGTTTGACTTCGATATTATTTGCATAACACTGAAAGCAGAAATCTCACTTTTTAAACAGTTTTGCTTAGACTTTTCACAGTGAGTGAAAAAAGTTAAAAAGAAGCAGCAGAAAGTGCCCCAGGCAAGCAAAAAAAGAAGCAAAAAGAGGTGCCATTAGCCTCTAGAGGACAGGAAAGAAGAGGGTCATTTTTGAATAACCTTACAGGTACCAAGCTCAGCTATGCAGAATGACAATCGTGGCTTGCACACTGTAAAGAAATTTATAAAACTGCAGCATGGCTTTCCTTAAACCTCTGTAATTTATTTACACAGTTGCAGGCTAGTTCCATTAGTCGTGAGTGGTGGAATGAAATGAGGCTGCACTGTGTATAGATGAAAGTATCCCAGTCAAATTAGCACAAATATATCTCATGTTTCAAAGGTCCTTAGGGTATTCCAAAAGGACACCACATTTTACTATGAGAAAGTGCTGGATTGTCATGTGATTTCCATTTTGGTCTTTTGTCTCAGCAAGAGGATATTACACTACTGGTAAAAGCAATACTTTATCTTTTAGAATAATTTTCATGTGAAAAATGAAATCTCTTATAGGTTGATAAGAGCACAGTGTTTTTGTTGCCTTTGTCTACATCAGACTTTCATATTGTCATTTAACAACATATTATCTGAGTAATCAGGTCCTGCATATAATCACGTCACTGCAACAGCATGATGGACTCTTAATCTGTTCCTTCTACTGGGGAGGAACAATTTTGTATACTTTCCCCTAAACAGCTTCTTCCAGCTGGTGGCCCAAGCTGAGAAGTCTACAACCAAGGCTGGCAAGCTACTCTACTTCCATTAGGATTATTACACATCCTCTCAGGGTCAAAAAGGGGTAAATAGGACTCAGGTCAGCTTCAGCTGTGTCAAGATTATTCAGTTCCCCTGGAAAGTATATGTTCATGCTGGAATACCTCCTATAGGTGCTGGAAAGTGTCTGAAGGCTCCTAGTCTATGCAGACATTTAATTAGATGATGGTGCAGTTGTAGCCTCAGAAAATTCTTTAAGTGCTGACTGCTGACAGCTGGTATCTTATACCAAGGGCAGACTTGCTCTGCCTTGAAGAGGGCTCTCTGCTTACCACATCTTTGGCCTGACTCAGTCTGGAATTTCTGTTTTCCTTCCTCTGTGGGTTGAACCTAAACCTTGACACCCTCTGTATTTATAAAGGGCAATCATATCACACCAGGCCTTTCATTTTGCCAAGTTTAAGCAAAGTTCTTTAAACTAGATTCTCAAAATCCCTTTCTGACCTGGCAAATTTTTTTTCCCCAATGCCTGCGTGCATTCCTTTTGTTTGCATGGGACTTTATGCAAGTACTGCATTTGCACTCTGGCCACATCTGTGCCAGCAAGGATAAATGTATCATTCTAGGTGAATTCTCTATACCTCATTATTAAAGTAATTATGAGAAACACCACAACATCACAGTTTAGTTTAAACTATGGGAACCCCTTGTATGTTCATTGAAAAATGGAGAGTTTCGTTCTCTTTAAAGTTTCCTGTGTTTTTATGAAGAGTATTCAAGTTAAACCTTGTTGAAAGCTCCCTGAGAAAGATGTGATTTATTAAGATTCAGCACCTTAACGGTGGAATTCCTGTCACCTAACATAGGATTCCAGAAAATACCTACAGATAATAGTAATTATTTATTGGAATGGAATAAATTGAGATTGAGATGCCTATTTCCCTTTATTTTACAATAATGTTGAATCAGTATTTTTAACGAAATGTATGCTCTATTGATCCAACAGCCTCTATTGTTCTCCTACATTGGCATAAGTCCCCTTACATATACCTGAAGTCATTCAGTCTACATTTAAGAGGTGTATATTGAAGTAAACAAGCCTGTACAATCTCCTGTACTAATTTAACTTAGTAGATTTTAAAATAAATGTCATGTTTTAGGCCCAGTTAGCAACTGAGCACCATGAAGCCACTCGCTCTTTGCCCGTCCCAGTGGAATGAGCAGGAGAATTGGGAGAAAAAGGCAAAACCCCATGGGCTGAGATAAGGAGAGTTTAATAGAACAACACAAAGAGAAAAGAAACAACAGTAATAACAATAATGCTAATGAAATCCACCAGCAGGAGTAGGGAGGTGATTGTGCCCCTGTACTTGTCACTCATGAGATCACACCTTGACTGCTGTGTCCAGTTTTGGGTGCCACAGTATAAGAAGGACACTGAGGTGCTGGAGCAGGTGCAGAGAAGGGCAACAAAGCTGGTGAGGGGTCTGCAGAAGATATCATATGAGGAGCAGCTGAGGGAACAGGGATTGTTTGGCTTCGAGAAAAGGAGGCTGAGGGGAGACCTCATTGCTCTCTACAACTACCTAAAAGGAGGTTGTAGTGAGGCTGGTGCTTGTCTCTTCTCCCAGGTAACTAATGACAGGACAAGAGGTAATGGCCTCAAGTTGTGCCAGGGAAGGTTTAGATTGGAATCAGGAAGAAGTTCTTTACTGAAAGAGTGGTTAGGCATTGAAACAGGCTGCCCAGGGAAGTGGTGGAGTCACCATTCCTGGAGGTATTAAAAAAACTAGTAGATGTGGCACTTCAAGACATGGTCTAGGGGTCAGGGCGATGTACTAAGGTTGGACTAGATGAGCCTAGAGGTCTTTTCCAACCACAGTGATTCTATGATTCTATGAAATAATATATAAAGCAAGTTATATAAAACGCAATGCTTATCAACTGCCTAGCCCTAGGAACCAACTGCCTCACTCAAAACCAACACACTTGTCCCCAGCCAGCCTTCCCCTCATACAGCAGGCATGACATCAATATGGTATGGAAAATCCCATTGACTGGTTCAGTTGGCTATCCTGGATGTGGTCAGTCCCTCCCAGCTTCTTGTGAAAATTTACCCTATCCTAGCTGAACCCAGAATGATAAACTAGCCCAATGTCCTCATTCAGATAAGGTCTTAAGACACATCTTAGTATGTTCTGTCAAAACATAGTGACAAGCGAACAAACGACACTGCATTTAGAACTGTTAAAACTGAATTGGATGTGGAAAGCAGCTACCTCTGTAGTTAAACTTTCAGATGGTGCAGCTGTCATTCTACAGCAGGTAGCATGTATGCAGGATGATAAAGAGGAGGAGTAGGCTGTGGTCACCTCTTAAACTAGATCAGCGCTAGCTGGAATAACATATCCAACACTACCCATAACATACTATTTTATTTAGGAACTTTTGAAAATTTAGCCCAGAGGCTAAAATATCTTCTACATAAATTAGAAGGTACTGCAATTACATTTCCTCATGTCAGTGATTTAATTTACTATTAATTATGGTTGAAGTATAGCCATAGGCTGTTTGATATGGTGTCTTAAGTTCAATGCTGCTGTACATGTATAATAAAGATACTTTCCTTCCCACTTTTTACCATTTTGATTCACTATCATAACTTAGTATATTTCCCTGTCTTGAAAAAGCCAAGTGCAAGGTAAATCAACAGCACTGAGATACGAAGGATGTATAGTTAGGACTAGTTGAAGCAACACTCAAAACCCAGACTGATGGAATGTTTCTTTCTTAATGAAAAATGACAAAGCAAATAGACTTATTTTTATTTATTTTCAGGAAAAAAGATTTTTACTTTTTTATCAGTTATTTCCTTTTTTTTAAGCTCTTGGAAGGACAAGGATGATGGGAATCCAATCTTACTGATTTAAAAAAAAAAAGGGAGAAAACTACACCTACCCTTATGAAATAAATGTGAAAAAAAAATATAACAAGAGAATACACAGCACTGCAATAGAACAAGGAGAGAGGGTCTAAGCAACACCAAAACTGGTGTGCAACAATATAACTTATCCATGTGCTTTTAAAAGACCACTAAAATCAGTAAAAACTTTCCCACTGCATCGCAACCCATTTGTACAATCTGCTTGTGCCGAAAAGCTTTTTATCCTGCTTTATTGCTCCATAGTCCTCCCAATAACTTAACATTCCTTAGAACAATTTTCATTTATATCTGGATCTAAAAAATTGACAAGTATTTATGGAAGATAATGTTTTAGAAAAAAAATGAAGTTTAACCACAGAACTATGATGTTTTGAGATTAGGACAGTGTCTAATCTTCAGGGGAACACTACATGGGAAATTCTGAAAGTAAACCAACAGTAAAATTTCATGTACTTAATTCTGTATCCCAAAGGACCAATTCTGAAGAAAAATTTAGAGATGTTTCTGCCACCATATTTTTTATGAATGAGTCTCCAGTGAAGGGGGCAATAAATTCATTGCTGCTTGGGTTTGAGGCAGTGAGTGAACAAAATATTTTAAAAACAGTACAATTATATTTTCAAATATATTGTACCAGGAGTTCTTACCTTAGCTCCAAATAATTTAGTTTGCCATATCTGACTCCACTTGTCCTGTATTATAACACAGCTCTAAGTTAAGGGTTCAGGATACGAGGTCTCTTCTGTTTCATGCCTCTAGAATGGCAGTTATCAAGAGGAAAATCTCTAAAATAACCATATTTCTTTTCCTACCCTTACTCCCACTTCCATTTTTATAATTAATTTAACAATTAAAAGTAAACATTTTGTTTGTTGCTTGTTTAAGTTCAATAATTTTACACTAAGCATCCTACTTACAGAAAATATGTGTATTTTAATTGTGTGTGTTTCAAACTCTTTGCTCACATGGTCAGGGTCATCTTCTGGTTAAAGTAGAGATATGAGTCAGGAAACCCATGTTTTAGTTATCACTCTGTTATTGATTTACTGTGAGATTTTGGACATATTATTTTCCCTTTTGTGCCTCAAATTCCCATATACAGAGGATGACAATATCATATTTTGTGGTTTTAAGATTCTTTTGGAATCTCCCAAAGATGCTCAATATTATGATTAATTATGACTTTCAATATATGTATAGAATAATAAACATTGACCACATTTATATAGCAAATCTGTCTCTGGCATTTGTACAGTATTCAGATATGAAAGAAACAGAAAGAACTATTTCAAATGTTAATCTGACAGGATCTGAAATTTGAGACAAAAGACATAATGATTTTTTTTTTTTCCATAGAGAGTTGCAGTATTAAAACCCACAATTATTCCAATCGAAAACTAGTCTGGTAAGTTTTATCTTTTGATTAATATCTCCCTTTGTTTCAAAGAACAGCTGAACTAGACTTACGGATACTTAACTAAATATAGGTTACTATGAAAGTGGATAGTTGCTCTCTGAAGATAAATCTCAACAAAGATGGTGTGGTTATGTTTTTGATATTAAAAAAAAATCTGATTTCAATATCTATTGCAATGTACTTAAAAGACTTCTTCATAATTTAAATTATTTTAATCACATTTTATGGTTATATGGTATAAATGGCTATACGGTATAAATTGATAACTTAAGTTTGCAACCTTGCCTTTTAAAGATCCTCCAAAACTGGACCTTTTAACACATAGTAGTAATGAGAGTTCAGAAAACCAACACCAAGAATAAACCCACCTGCATTGTAGTCCTAGTGTTGGTTTGAGTAAGAAGTTGGGATGCTATAATGATTTTTTTGCTATCTATGTTTAAAATACAATTACTAGAAAATGAAGCATTTGTTCTTATAAATATTTCTGCTTCAAGGGCAAAATAAAATGCAAACATAAATGTAATTCAGCTGCAGACAATAAATATGTAACCAGTTCTTTATCATTCTTGTTTTAGAATTAAGGGAAATTATTCAAGTTGCAGGACAATAATTCTAAAGGCCATGTTGTAATCTTGTCTCGTTCATTGATACAGAAGAGGTAAGATTTCCACCAGTTCTATTACGCAGCTTAGATAAGCTTCAGCTGGGCTGGGAACACAACCAGTGTTTTTGACAGACTTGTCACTATGAATGACAACACAGAAGGACAATCTCTTGTCCTGGGTTGAACATAAAGTGTCAACCTAATGGTTTGCTAAGCAAAAAAGTGACAATTATTCTCAGTCATTATGCAGATTCCTGTGAAACTGGTTTCCCACTCCTAAAAAATTGGATTAAGAAAATTGCAAAATAAGCATTGTCTCATAAGATTAACAACTTCAGGAAAATACATATTATATAAAAATGACGTTACATAAGACAACATTAGATAACATTAGGCCATATGTTTCAGTAGCATTAATTCTAAAATTGCTTCAAAATCTTGTATGAAAGCTAAAATTACCTTTGGTATTGAATACAGTAAGATTGTGCTGAACCTAAAAGAACCACTGTAAAGCAAAAATGAATATTTTTAATGGAAACATGAAAAATATCTGGGTAAAGTCAACCACCATATAATGGTATTGGAAAAAATATGCAACTTACTAGAGAGAAAATAATTATTGCTCAATGCAAGCAATAGTTTAATATCATCAGCCCTTCATTATAGATCACAGCAAAACAATCTCTGTGCGTGTGTGTGTGTGCGGTTTCCATCTGACATAACAAAGGGCTTGACAAAATTTGAGTCTCTTCTCTCAGAATGAATTTGTCAGTATTAGCTATAAAGAAAGTATTAAATATTAAATAAAATGAAAATATGAATTAATAGTAAATAATAGTCATTGTCTAAATCAATAATTAAAGATATGTCAATTGAATAATTGGTTAACTGTAGTTCATAGACTTAAATTATGGTTTGCTAACTTTCATACACTTTGGTATGAAGCCTATTCAAGGATGTGAGGGAGGTTCGTTCTCTTAGTATCTCAGGTGAACTCTTAATTTCATCAGAAATAGCCTAACATCAAGGTAAAGGACTGAAATTCAGTGAAGAGACCATCACCCACTTTCTTCAAAACATGCATTAGCAAAAACTGCTTTTTTACACTTCTGATAGGATCTGACAATAGTTATATTAACTTTTAATAGAGTATCTACAGAATTATTCAACTGACTAACTAGTATGGTTGCAATTCAGTTACCTAGTGTTGAGGTTTATCCTCAGGTGGCAACTAAACAGCACACAGCCACTCACCCACTGCTTCCCGCCCCCACCCCTGTCCCATGTTGTGGAGAACTAGGAGAGAAAAATATGAAAAACCTGTGAGATAAGGACAGTTTAAAGAACAACACAAAGAGACAAGAAAACAACAGTAGTAATGATAATACTGATGAAATAATAAATAAAGCCACAAACCTCTACTGGTACCCAAGATGTGCTGTCCCTGCTCCAGCCATCCACTGAAGCCACTCACTGAAAAACAGGCACACCTTTTCCACCACCAGGCCAGCCCTCGCCTTACATAGCGGACATAATGTCAGTGTGGTATTGAATATCCCATTGGCTGGTTCCGTTTTTTTTTATCTTGACTGTGGTCTCTCCCAGCTGCAGCCTCTCCCAGCTGATTGTGAACATTAACCCTATCCTTGCCAAACCTAGGACACCTAGACACAGATTTTTACTGTCACAGTAAACACCCCAGATTATCTGAATTATCTACGTGGATCTGGCAGATATGACACATGATCTACAGGTGATGCCCATGCATTTTTGGAGAGTAAGGTAGAGGCCAGGCAAGGTACCCTAGAACTTTTAAAATACTAGAAAAAAACTATATGTGTGTTTGTTCTCTAAATATCATTGACTCTTAAGATTTGATTTCCACTGGGAGCTTAGATGGATACTATAAAGCCATAAAATTTTAGAAACCCTAAATGGTGCTTGCTGCCAGAATCTGGATATGAATCTCACCCTTTGTGGCCTATGATATAGGAGGTAAATAACATCAACAGGTTTGGATGTAGTACAGTTAGCGTCCAGAAAGTTCGGAAACTCGTTTGTACTTCCATGATCTAAAGATCTAAATAATAAAGTTGAACCTTCAGGGGATTATGGATTTAAGATGCCTGGAAACAGACATTTAAAACACAGAATCAAGGTTATCCAAAACTTTGGGAATATGTACAAAAATCCTGAGGAAAAAATGTGTGTCTTTTATTTCATGATAGGTTTGGACCAGGAAGGGAATAGAATCATAGAACTGCTTATTTTGGAAAAGACCTTTAAGGTCATGGAGTCCAACCATTAACCTAGCACAATCAAGTCCAAAACTAAACTATGTAACTAAACACCACATCTACATGACCTTTACATACCTTCAGGGACAGTGACTCCACCACTTTCCTGGGCTGCCTGTTGCAATACTTAATAACCTTTTCAGTAAAGAACTTTTCCCTAATATCCAATTTAACCTCCTCCTGGAGCAACTTCAGTCCATTTCCTCTTGTCCCATCACTTGTGGCTTGTGAGAAGAGACTGACTTCCACCTCTCTACAGCTTCCTCTCAGGCAGTTGTAAAGAGTGATAAGGTCTCCCCTCAGCCTCCTTCTCTCCAGGCTAAACAACCCCAGTTCCCTCAGGCACTCCTTGTAAGACTTGTGCTCTGAACCCCACACCAGCCTCATTGTCCTTCTTTGGACATGCTCCAGAACCTCAATGTCTTTTTTTTTGTAGTGAGAGGCCCAAAACTGAACATAGTATTCGACGTGCAGCCTCATCAGTGCCAAGTACAGGGGGCCAATCACTTCCCTAGTCCTGCTGGCCACTCTATTTCTGATACAAGGCAGGATGTTATTGGCCTTCGTGGCCACCTGGACACACTGCTGTCTCATATTCAGCTGTCTGTCAATCAGTACCCCCAGGTCCCTTTCCACCTGGCAGCTAGAGGAGAGGTCAATTCAGATCCAGTTGAGAATCTAGAAAATTTTTAAGCTAATTGTTAAATGTCTGACAATTATCAATGTTATAAAATGGAGAACTGATCAGAAAACTAAGTGTAATAGAGAAAAGACTTGAATTATCACCTGCTTTCCAAAAAAAAAAAAAAAAAGTAGCTTAATCCTCTGCCACAAGCAAATAAAAAAATAATTAAATTTTGAGCATTTCTGCTCAAAGCATTTCTGAAATTCCAGAAATGTACGACCATCTTTTCTTTTAAAAATGGAAATGTTCATGTCAATACATGTTTTATCATGTTTGGACCAGGATATACAGTAAAACATAAAATAACATTAAACAATTAATGCATCTGAAAAATCTAAATATAAATTATCTGAAATCAAGGTACAATTAGAGATTAATTGGGAGCTACTGATTACAATGGTAAATGTAAAATAAATATTTTAAGACAACTGACTAGGCAGATCAGGGAAAATAATTTTGGGAATCCTGGTATTCTGAAGTCCATTCCACATGTACTAAATTCAAGCTATCAATTATGTCTTTTCAGCTTTTGTCACTCCTGCATTGGAGTTCTTACGTCACCAAAAAATCCATTCAGAATCTATGAGATTCACTATAAAACAAGGTAGTGAGCAACACTGGATATTTTATAGTGTGTTGACCAGGTTAAAAACAGAAACAAACAGAAGAAGCAGCTTTCTTTGACCTGCTGTAATAGCTGGGACTTATTTCAGAGTAGGGAGTTTTACATGACAATACAGGTAATGGAGAGCTGTATTTATCAGTGAGTGTGACCTAACAAACAGTCCAGTGCATAAACAAATATTTTTTTTCCAGGAAGTCATAGTAACTTGCACATATGGAGAAATACAAGCATGTTGTTGATAACATTTCTACAGTTTTATTTTATTTCTCTATAGGGGCACCTTTGAGCTGTAATGTTTTCAATCTACCAGATGAGTTTACTGCAGGTTCCAAGTAGAGTTGTTTTTATTGCTCTTCTGTCAACATAATAACAGAGAAATTAGAATTAAGGTCATGTTTCAAAATTGTGGTTGCTTTCTAGAACACTGGGGGTAATACTGAGGACTTAGAAGAGCCACAGAGGATGTTCTTATGTGGTACACTTGTCTGACAGTTGCAAGAAAGTATTTCACATTTCTTAGCAGCAAAAAAAGTTGCTCTCTGCAAACATTTTGTTAAATGTTGTTCTTAAATGGCAGACATAGTATTTACCAAAATTACTAAATACATTTTGCCATTTATTTATTTATTTTCTACTCTACTACATTTTATCTAATTTTAAAATAATACAAGAAGAATGAAACACCTTTTGCTTGGGAAATTTTTTTGCCTTTCTAAATCCTACTTTAAAAAAAATACTTATTTAGTCCAGGTGAACTACAGTTTAGCTAGAGAAAAAATGTATTGACAGTTGAACAAATAGCTGCAAAACCACTTTGGACATGTTGAAAATTATCTCAGAAGAAAGATATGGGTTTCAGCTTGCTTTCATTAGTAGTGGCAAAATTCACCTCTGACTTGACCGCATATGTGGCAAAAGAAAGATTAAGGATTAAGAAGAACTGTGTTATTGTATTCAAGATTCACTGGGTAGCTTTCACTTTTAGTTATTAAGAAAAGAAAAAAAAAAACAGAAAAGAAAAAAAAAGAATGAGAAAATTAAACTCACCCTATTAGATCTCGGTTTCCAATTTGTTTTGATGGACTCCAGAGGAGGCAGAAGCAGAAAGTGAGGTGTCATATTTTATCCCTTTAGGAATCCTTGCTAATGAGGAAGTCTCTAAAGTGGGTAAGGTATATTCTCATTCCAATGTATGTTGCTCCCTCCAATAACATTGGCCTAAAGCTTTTGAAAACTTTCAGTCACTGGTTTGGAAAGGATCATAATGATGAAGTATTTTGCACAAGCTGAAACTCATGGTAGTGACTGTAACTCAAAACTCTGAACTATGGACCAAGGTGCTGAGACCACAGTCCTCTACCATTTAGCTTAATGACAGATTCCACTGTTATCGATACAAGAAAAGGGAATTGGAAATAATGGGAAAAGGTGAGACAGTGCATATCAGAAATGAAAAAGGCACAGAGTGCAAGTGGTAGCACACATTGAGGTACCTAAAAGGTTGCTACATTTATTTCTGCTGCAGTAGGTGCTCCATCTGCAGAAGTATGAAAAACACGGGGGCCTTGTGAAAACATGTTATTAGTTTCCATTTTCCCCTGGATGATTTTCATTTTCCCTGTAACATCTTGTGCTACCCAACAGAAACTCAACTCTTTGGTAATGTAATGTGACCTTTTCACAAGTTCTTACTAGTTTGAGCTACTTTTTCAAATTAGTATATGAAGAAACCAAAGTATGTCACATGGTCTCCTTATGTTGAATTTTATAGGCACATAAAAGGAATTATGGTTTGAGAAATATAGCCTAGCACATAATGGGTGCTAGGGGATTTGCTGGAAGTGTTGTCTATATCAAGCTCCCAAGTGAAGTGTGGTATTTCCTCAGTTTCCAGAGGTTATCTGTGGAGAAGCACCCCATGTTCACTGGAAAACATTAGAAGACATCACATTTCCATTGAAACAATTGAGTGGCTAATAAGTTAATTCCATTATATTATATTATCAAGAAAAATCACAGAGGAAGAGTAATCGCTTTTGATTCTTCTAATGTCATTTGTTTGCATAATCAATGTTGTCTAATACATTAAACAGCAGATTTGACTTAACATTTGTTTCTTAATACTAAATTAGCTATGGGTTTTTTTTATTTATTTACTTTGCATTACCAAAGAGGCATTAAGATCAACAGAACCTGTTAAGAAGGTTTAAAATAGAGATTGAAAGGAAAAAAAGATGAATATTGGTTCCCTTGTATTTAAAAAAAAAAAAAAAAAATGCAAGAAGAAGACTCTAGACATTTTTTAAGTGTGGAGCTGTTGTTTGGGGTTTTTTTCTTGCCTTTTCTGTCCAAGGCATTTTCAGTCATTCCATAATTTAATGCCAAGTTTTGAGTCTTTAAATAAAGTTATTATGTCATAACTCTCTCAGTAAACAGTTCGAGGTTGTAACAATAGTAAAATTATGTCTAAAAGCACAACATGCCATAACAGTGCAGACAGTTTTGGTTTTCTTTTTCCTTACAGCTATCTAAACAAAATTTGGAAGGGAAAAGTGTGTATAAATAAATCAATCTAGAAATGACAAGGATAGCTTTGCAAAACACATTTTAAGTCAGTGAAATATACATTTAACCACTATGAAAATATACACTTCTCATTCCTGAGGTAGACAGGCAAGATTCGAGATCCTAAGATTTAGAAGTCTTAAGAAGAGTTATAGCAGCATATTTAAGGGGCTTATTCTACTTCTAGTGTAATCAGACAGACTTTTTCGCCAATTATTAAAAAAAACCAGGAATTGAGACCCAAGATTTCTTGTAAAATAATTCCTCTCACACATCTCTATATCTGTGCAGTCCTGCTGTTACTGTCTACATATTGATGTCTTTCCCTCATAAAAATAGTAATTTGTCATTTAACTTCTTCCTGTAAAATCCTTCCTTTATGAAATAAAATTTGCTTGTAATGGCTTAGGATCAGGCATAGAGAAGGAAGCTTTTGTTACACAGCTTGTAGCAGGTGGAAAAACACCAACATCATAAAATATATGGAGGCTGAGAGGGCACACCATGGAGTAAGGAGAGGGGCTTGCTACACTTTCCTTTGCAGACCTTTTAATGATGACCTACTTAGGAAGACATAATTAGTACTCAGGGAGACTCTGTGTTTCTTTTCTGGATTGGAACAGAAAGATTGGGCATTTGAAACTGCATGGGTTAGAGTGTCATATGTCTGTCTCTTTCCTAAAAACCATCAATATATGAAAAAATCCTACTGATTTCTTTAGACCTTACATACTTCTTCATTAAATAATTCCTATGCAGCATAGTGGAATACTATCTATGCACAGATGTGGTCTTAATATGCTATTTGTACATGGCAGTCTTCATGTCCAGAATGTTGTTCAAGAACCAACGTATACCAGAGAGCAATTGGTCTTCTAATTCCTGACCTCTGTCTTGGAAACACATCTTTAAGCCTCTTAGAAAAGGCTTTACTAAATTGTGATCTGAGTTCCCTGAGGTGAAGTCTGAAGCTGATATTTGTTCTGTTCTTAAAAGGAAAAGAAATAAACAGAATACAGGAAAAGGACAGAAAAAGAAAAAGAAACCTTCAAGATGTATTGGTTGTCTCTCGAAACCTAAACAGAAGTGGACTTGAACCTACAAAAAAAAAATCAGTTCTTTCCCTCATGTTTCTGCAGTCTGTTTGTAAGGATAAGAAATAATTTAGTGTCACACAATTCCCTCTCAATTGACTGGTTTAAAGATGATTCCAGTATCTGGTATGTAATCTAAGGCAAGTAAGGTGGGTTACATTTTGCAGAGACCCAAGGGATTATTTCCTAGTTAGATAACATCCAGAGGAATGTTTTTTAGCAAAGTTTTCCTCTGAAGTCATTCCTGTATTGATAAATTGTTCATGTCAGATTTACAATGCTGTTAATGTCAGATTTCAGAGTCTTTGATTCTGTGGAACTCTTTACAGCCTTTTCACTGTCTCAATGAATTCCAGCACAAACTCTTCAGTGCATAAAGATATGCAGACATATTGGAGAGCAACAGAATATTAAGATGATTAAATGTTTATATATTACTCAAACTGCATAGCTACATACTGTAAGTGTGAAAGTGTCAACCTATGTGAAAAAAATCTATATGGTATATCCTTTCACTTAAGAATATAATTGTTACATATCTATCAAACTTAGTGAAGTTCTAAAACTTCATTTCACAAGAAGCTTTAACATAAAATTTCTCACTGTTTGTTCTCACTTTGTCATTAATGTATAGGCACTCAGGTCCAAAACTCCATTTTTTTTGAAATTGAAATATTTTTCACATTCAATCAGCTATTCATATAGTCCATAACACATTTGTGGGTATAAAATCAAGGTAGAAGGGATGTGTTGGGTTTGACTAGGGGAGTGACATTTGCAACCTGAAGCTATTGTGTTTAGATTTTACTGCATCAATACCTGATTTTACAATTCCTGAAAGCTATAATTTGAAATTATGTTGAAGAAGCAATAACTATCAAGTCCTCTGTAGAGGAACAGATTGTGTGGCAAAGTTTATTGAATTTCATTTGAAACAGTATCACTATTTTTAGTTAATTTAAGTTTGGACTAACACTTCCATGCAGAAACAACCAGGACACAGGCTCAAATTGTCCTATAATGAAGCCTAAGAAGAGCTGCCCAATAAAATGTGGCTAAAAATAGTATCAGAGACAAATGGGTCTTGTACAATGCAGTTGAATAAAAGAAATATGACATGTATTTGACTATGTGGATTAATTAGATGAGATTGGGTTTTGTCAAAGGGAGGAGTTCCTCTGAGGAGTAACACAATGAGGAAGCTCTTCTACAGACTAGCAAATAAGACAGTGGCTTGGGATGTCCAGTGTGTTTCCTCAGATCTACACTTTAAGCCATGTATCACAATCGAAATATGAAATTGCAGAGGTTCCTTTTGAGGGATCTGGAATTATCTCCAAGACAACTTCAGATTTCTTAGTATGGCCCCACAGACTATTGACAGAAAGTTCTTTCCTGCATCATCTTTTCTGTAATCTCTGAGCATGGGGAGATCAGAATAGAAAAATAGCTCAGCGCAATCTGGCTACAGTTTTGAGAACACAAGCTGAAGCTTTCTACAGTTCATGAGCAGCTCCAGTCACCAAGGGTTTGGGAAACTTCTAAATATAAACTGCTGTTAAGGATAATGGGTCAAGTCCCATGCACAATGGAGCCAAGATTTAATTCAGTGTGCTTTGAGTGCTCATAGTGATGTTATATGACCATGTGGACTCTGAAAGAAATCTTTTCCTAATGGAACTGTTTGGCAAAAAGGAAGAGAGAGAGAAAAAAATAAAGTGATGTATCATATTGGTTCAAAAGGTTGTTGTTCTGACATTTCCACTTTAAGAAAGGTAAAGATGAAAAACTGCGTAGGATGACTACCCTTCCTCCACACCCAGTTACAAACACAGAACGTGTAAAAGAAAAGAAATAGAAGGTGAAAAGGATTGATTAAGTGAGAAATAAGAATACATACATTCTTTCAGTTCTTCAAAACCACAGGTTTTTGCAAGAATAGTGTCTCTTCCCCAAAAGCATCACTTTCTGGATCTAAAGGCTGTAAAGAATGTAAAGAAGCTATTTATGAATTTATTTTTAGTCATTTATTCTTTACTTAATTATCTTTTCTCTTTCAGGTCTTTCTAGCCCCCAGCTCAGAACTACTATTCCCACTTCCCCAAGCAAGCAAATTGAAAAACCAAAACAAAAAAATCCCACCCAAGCTCCCAAACAAGCAAACCCAAACAACCAGGCAAAAAAAAAAAAAAAAAAGAAAAAGAAGAGAAGAAGAAAGGCTGAAGCAGTAATAATGTTTTGCTCCTGAGCTCTCTAATCATAGAACCATAGAATCATAGAATCTCAGAATCATAGAATCATAGAATGGTTTGGTTTGGAAGGGACCTTAAAGATCATCGAGTTCCAACCTCCCTGCCACAGGCAGGTACTCCTCCCACTAGACCAGGTTACTCAAGGCTTTGTCCAACCTGGTGGCCTTGAACGCTTTCAGGGATGGAGCAAGTTCCTTGGGCAACATATTCCAGTGACTCACCATCCTCAGAGCGAAAATCTTCTTCTCTAAATTTAATCTAAATCTTCCTTCTCCAGTTTAAAGGCATTACTCCTTGTCCTATCACTACAAGCCCTTGTAAAAGGTCCCTCCCCAGCTGCCTAGTTTGGTAGTCATCAAAACTGTCTGAAAAATAGAAATGATGGAGTCACTACCCATGGCTGTGTTTAAAAACCATGTAGATGTGGTGCTTAAGTACATGGTTTGGTGATGACCTGGCAGTGCTCTGGCGGTGCTGGCTTAACAGTTGGACTTGATGATCTTGAAGGTCTTTTCCAACCAGAACAATTCCCTGATTCTATGAACTGAAGGAACTTGCAGTGTTAAATGTGCCATTGCTGGCTGCACAACTTTATTTTATTTTATTTTACTGTACTGTAGACAAGGCACTCAGACACCATCATACTGAAGATACTAGGAGTACAATGAACTTTAGCTGGATTCAGGATTACCTCATAAGTGAAAGCGGTTTGCCTCTTAGTCATACCATTGATCTACTGAGCCACCGGCAGGGAGACTGCATTAAAACACCGGTTGACATCTGTATTCCCCCAAGGGCAGCAAGGAAAAGGTCTCCTGGGAGAATTTACAATATGTTAAAAGACTTGGGTTCATAGTGTAAGCATGAGTGGCTTGTATTAAAGGCTGAACAAGCAATAAAAATTCTGAGTTTCAAAGGAATCTGGGGAAAAGAGACTGTTCAAGGAGCCTCCATTTCCATTGTGAAAATAGCTATGGAATATTAGAGGAATAGCAGGTAATGTCAAGAAAGTACATGCTTAAAACTGAAAGCTATCTAGTAATTGTCCTAAACAACAACAGTCTGAGAAGAAAGATCATCTATGTGCTGGAAAACATACTTTCAATGAAGTGGTTCTGGGAATTGAGTCAAATCAGAGAACAGTTTCAGCCACAGTTAAAAAAATCCACAGAAGAGCCCCAACAAAAACAAGGAGTGAAAGAGCAAAGTAGTGAAAGAGAGGAAGGAAGGAAGGAAGGAAAAGGAGGGATGGAGGGAGAAAGGAAGGAAAGGAAAGGAAGAAAGCAAGAAAGGAAAGGAAGAAAGGAAGGAAGCAAGCAAGAGAGCATGAAAGCAAGAAAGCAGAAAGGAACAAGCAAGAAAGCAAGAGAGCAAGAAAGCAGGAAGGAAGGAAGGAAGCAAGAAAGCAAGAAAGCAGGAAGGAAGGAAGAAAGAAAGAAAGCAAGAGAGCAAGAATGAAGGAAGGAAGGGAAGAGAGAAAGAAGGAAGGAAAGAAAGAAGGAAGGAATATTTTCTTATTATTGGTATTTTTAACATTTTTGTTTGGAAGTTGTGTGGTACAAAAACCAGCACTTAACAGGCTGCATACAGTTAACAAAGCATCCCAGAGTAAATTTCTATTTGTTAGAAATCACTGCTTTGAAAATTGGATGGCTTAGTTGTGATGCTACAGAAGACTGATCAGTCTTTCATAAGAAAAATATGAAAAATATGTATGTTAGGATAGCTGTTTCCATATAAGCTAGCAATGAACAGCATATATCCTCTTGGAAGAGGCCTAACCAGTAGCTATAAGGTACAATCCGGGCCAGTTAAAAAAACTTACATTTGGATGACAGAGATGAAGGAGAAAATTAAATTTCAACAGATATTTTATAAAGTATCTCTCTAAGACTGCTACAAGAAGAGCCTGAGAATAAAAGGCACTTCCAATTAAAAAAAAAAAGATAAAAAAGAGAACCTGTGGGAGTTTGCAAACAGACAGCTGTAACTTGATCTCATCGAACACCAGCAGTTGTTAGAACTTCCCCGAGACATGAGGAATTCCCTTGATGGTCCTTTTCATAACTACCTCTGTCACGTGTGGGTAAAAAATGCAGAATCAATCCCATGTCTTTGCCTTCAATACGCTTCTAAAGTTCTTCTCTTTACAGAAAAGATCACAGTTTGTCAGTTTCATAGCCTTTCTGGCTGCATGCTTGGGAAAGAAAAGAAATGAGGAAGAGATTCAAGTATTTCTAAGTAAGCCTCACTTGACAAAGATTTTACATGCCGATAAGAATGCTTTATATTCAGTAATTTGCCACATTTAATAACCCATTCTTCAAAAAGCCTTACCAGTGTTACTACTTAAACAAGAAGTAAAAGAAAATCAAGCTAAAGCATTAGTGAAGCTTAACTTTACCTTCACTAGGGAGTTATTTGAAATTCTTAAAAGTAGAAGTCATAATTATTCTCCCAGTACTCTCCACTTCTCATTGAAGAGTGTCCTGGAAAATTTCTTGGTCACTTGGAAAAATTAAGAACATTTCTGCTTTCTATGGGAAGGAAGATTGTAAGGCATGCCAACCAATATAGCCACTGAAACCCAGGCCTCTACAATGTCCTTTGGTGGGCAAATCCTACTTTTAGATAACATCAAAATGAAATTCCTATTGCATTAATGTTATACCCTTGCTGCATGACCTCAAGGGATTAATAAGGTGTCATGTTTTCTTTCAAAGCGTTGCCAAATTGTCATCTCCATCTTTTTTTTTGTATTGGGACTGATTACATTAATAATAATGCAACATTATGAATCTAATCTTCAAAATCCTGAACTTTACAAAGCAAACAGTTTGCTGATCCATCAGTATTTATTAATCACACCGATTACTCTGAGGCCAAATACCACAATTACAGTGTGTGGTGCTTACACCATAGAGGCAGAGAATTGATTTCTGTAACCCTTCAAAGAGCAAGAGGCTCTTTTGAAAGAGCACCTATGCCTGGAGGCAGTGGGTTTGAAATAGCAGGGTTTTAAAATAGTCTAAAATGTCTTATACTACAAAGGCATAAAACAAAACAAATAAGTTCTCAGATGGTCACAGATTTGTATGAGTTTATCCTCTCTGCATAATCTCTATATGATAATTACCCTAAAGTTTTGAATTTATTACAGTGCTCCCTTGAGGCAAATGAAATAAAGGAAAGCAATTAGAGGAACAGCTTTAGAATGGGAAAGAGTTGGAAGAACAGGAGATTTACTTACTATCTACCAATCTGTCTGTCTATCTACCCGTCTAATCTGCAGTACGTTATCCTTTTTTTACTTACCTTTTTTTCCAAGACCTGTTAATATCATCTACTCAAAGTATGAACAGCAAGCTATGAAATACTGTGAGCTGTAATATAACTATTAGCTGAAGGTCTGTCCAGTCTGGAAAAGTATGTCTAGGCACTGCCTTTAAGAAACATTCTCCTCATAAGGACAGACTTTAATGGCACCAGGCTCAAGGCACTAGCAAATAGGATTGTCTCTTGTGCCAACCTTAGAAAAGCTTCAGATATGTCTAATAAAGCATATCCAGTTTCAGTCATGACTTATGAGATGAATATTTTAAGCTTGAATAGATCAACTAACAAGAAAAAAGAAATACGCATATTCATTAAGGACACAGCTTTGCATCTGTTTGGAAAAAGTCCTCTAACTAAGGTTTTATTTTTTGAAAAAGAGCCTTTTGCAAGTCTTTGCTATCATTAAAACAGGTCACAACATAGAATTTTGTTATTTAAAATCTTATTAAACAGATTCTGCTTAAGCATAAATTCAGCTTTACATGCATAGTATAAAAGTGTTTGAGGGAGTGGGATCTGAAGCAGAAAAAATAAATTTCTGGATATCATAAAACTGATGGTAGAGATAAAGACAGACATATAGGTCTTATATTTTTTCCTGGTCATTCTACTCCACTGTATTGTGTGCTAGAAATATGTAAGGTATGAATACAAATAACTCTACTAAGAAAAATACTGTAATAATTGCAACAGACATGTAACACTCTTCATATCTTTTCCAACTACATAAAATGAAATGTAAATGAAAACTGGCATACAAGTATTTAAAGAGTTGACAAAGACACATTGCAAAATTAAAGTAAACTGAATAAATAGAAATGTTATGTTCATCTAATAGAATGGGAAGCAAAGGATAATAGACTGCTGCTCAAAATGTAAATTAAAAACATGCATCTCTATTTAATTTTTCTAATTTTTTTTAAAATAAAGTATTATTAACATTTTTTCACTGCAGGTATAATATATATAGACTCACGAGAAGATAATTCTGACCTTACTAATTTTGCCATTGTTTCAATTTTTTTTTTTTAAAGTGATTTTTTAAAAAATATTGACTCATATTTCAGATGTATTATGCCAAATGAATTTGTAAATAACTCATTTACATCTCTGCCTTTGCTTACAAAGAGCTCTCTTGAGGTCTTTCCATGAACTATGTCTTTCTTTTTTTCATATACTGTGTTTTTTCCCTGGTTTTGTTAGGTGCTAACAATTAATTACCTTCTGATTGCTCATCAGACATCCTTGTTAATGAACCAGAACCCTTATGGGCAGTACACCTCCTGCAGTTCTAAAACATGCTTTCTACTATTCACTGAACAGTTTAACTAAGTGAGAAAGCAATAGCTTTGATTTACCTTTAGATACTGATGAACAGAACTGCTTTACAAGAACTTTTGGAAGAAGCTTTCCTGCAGTTTCATAGATATTCTTGCTTTTCCAATAAAGACATACTCATTTAATTAAAAGAGATAACTGGGTTATAACTGCATTAACAGGTATTTAATTGTTACTCTGCTTATACTGTAATTTCTTGAATGTTTATACAGCTTCCTAATTAAAATTTACGCAGGCAGCAATAAACATGAAGTATGGATGTTAGTTATTGAGCTTGTTAGTATAACTCTTGTAATAATGTCATATTTGAAAATACAATTTGTTTACAACACATGTGGAAAAGTACATCAGATTCCCAGTTGGTACTGTTCAATAAGGGACTTTGAAACACTGGTCTTCTAGTACAAATACAGCAATCATTTCAAGTAATGTGGAATGGAAGGTTATTTAAAAACACTGGGGCAAATTGGTATTGAACTAATAATAACTAGAATTCATTATCATAAAACAATATTTTCTATAGGTACAGCAATTTTCTATCTAGTTCTTGTGTTTAAAATAATGGAGTTGTATTGTGGCTATGTTTAACGAAAGGCTTGATTAAGACTTAGGGCTGAACTTCTGACAGAATTATGCCAGACTATGGACGTGGTTATGGAAGTATGCAAAATAAGCATTTTACCATTTCTTTATTATATATTCAGAGTTTGTATGCAGAGTTCAAAAATACAAAAATAGTATGGGACCAATATCTAAACTAGCCATGGCTTAAGTATGAAAGGACAGATTAAAGCTGATCATTTTAAAAACACATAGATGAAAACATTTAATTAATTTACTTACTGCAGCAAAAGCCTCAAAAAAACAATGGAAAAATAAGAGCAAAAGGCCCATTAAGAATGGCTTAAGATGCTAACCATTGAAAAAAAAAAATCTACATTCCACTAGCATTTGCTGAAACAAAACCTCTTCTGCTGTCACCCTTTCTGGGAATGGACTTAACCACTCCTGCCATACCAATGCAAACCAGGAACCTTGTCTTACTTCTGTCCTTGAACAGCTTCCTCAGATGCAGGTGGAAAATATTACAAACTTTTTGCTGCTGGATATTCATCTTCTGAGAACTGAAAATATTTTTGACCATGTCAGGGGTTAGAGCTGGGCTGGCCACTAGACAATTGACAGACTCTCTTTCAACCCCTCTTCCCCTAAAGAGGAAGAGAAAGGGAATATGGGACAGTGTTTTATGGATTGGAAAAGAGAACTAAAAGCAGCTTTGATGAAAACAACAGTACAATGAAATATATACAAACACATATAAAACCAGCATCATACCCATGCCCCCTGATGGCAATTGTGTCACTGTCAACAATGATGCTGTGGGCAGGGACTGGGAAAGTCCCAGACTGGACTCAGCAGCACACAGGAACCAGATTCAGGAGCTGGATTCTGGAACTGGATTCAGGAACGCACAGATCAGGATCAAAGGTGGAACTGACAGAGTCCTCTGAGACTGGCAATTGAAGAAGAGCTTGACCCTTGTGATCCCTCAGCTTTATTTTCAATATGATGTTTATGGGATGGAATACCTCGTTGGTCAGTTTAGGGTCACCTGTTCTGTCCCCTCCTCCCTGCAGGTGCGGCCTTTTACTTTCTGCACCCCCTGCATCATACACAAGATTTAGCAATGAACTTGGTCTGCACAGGAACAAGTATAAGCAAGAGCCTTTTTGCAGACTAATCCTTGGTATTATCTATAAACGTCAAGTGTTACCACTTCTAGAAGCAGACACTGTCTGCAAAAATATGCTGTTAACTTCAGAAAGCGGAGTTAGTTAGAAGAGACTTAGCTGAAAAGTAAAATCACTGAACAGAATTAGTTCTGTTCTAACTTAAACCAGAACAGACTGGTTCTGTGTGTAATTTCATTTTATTTATCCCCTAGAATGATTTTTTTGTGTGTCTTATGGTGCCTATAACACTTTACTTAATAACCAGTAAGAGATCAAACATTTTTTTCTGTTGTTGAAGGTTCTTCACTGGCATTCTGAATGAAAGTCCTTCCTTTCCTGCCCTTCCATTTCTTCTTCCCCAGAAATGTAATATTACATTGCAGCCAAATGTTGATAATTTCAAGCTGTAAAAGTCTGCCTTTGTTTTTCCATCTTTTGTCCAAGGCTAAATCCATCATAGTATGGAGGCTTTCTCCCTAGGTAGATTTTACTGCTTCTGCAAAATGCATTTTAAAATTTACCTTGTGATATTTCTTAATCGACCCATGAATAAAGTCAATCTTTGTTTCCATTGTCTTTTAGCTCTCTTAGCAAAACTCTTTGCTGTTTCTTCCTCGTTCACAAAAAAAATAAGCTTTTCCTAGATTCACCCTTACCTTTCTATAGAGATACTATGTCTATAGACATGATTTCTTTTTTAAACTAATACTCATCAGCTGATGCATTTTATAAGATCTATTTAATGTAAAGACTTCTATAAAAATACTAGACTCCAGACTTTTGGCTGAGTGCTTTAGCTTCCAGGTAACAAAGGACAGACAGTGTTCCTTTCTTTTTTAAAATTTGTTTTAGATGACCAGAGCACAGAAACCTGTATTCAAGCTAGGTACCCAAAAATATAATTATATCAAATTAAGAGATATTTATACTTCTGGTGTGCAACATTTTTCATGGTAATGAGTATGTCTAAAAGAGAGCAAATGAATCATGCCCTGAAAATGCATATTTACAAAATGCTATCCACTGTCCTTGTCTGCATTCTTTCCCTCTTTATCTTCCCACCACCATGAGGCTAACCTATGATGCATCCTTCTGTTCTCTTTCTCTCTAATCTAATGTATATTGACTATTTGTTCACAATACAGAAAATACATACATCCACCTTACTAGACAATCTGTAGCCTCATCTGGAGACCATAACCTGAAAAGTAGGACATCAGTTACTATAGGCTGTGAAAAAAGTGTTTACAATACATGTGGCTGAGGACAGAAATAATTTTGGGTCTCTCACTCACTTGTGAAGTACTTGCCACGTGTATAAAACCTGAGTGATGGTGCCATCCACAGGCCCATATTAATGGCGATAGTGAATAGAGCTGTACTTTGCAAGGCAGCACAGTCTTGTCAGCATGTAAGTGACCTAACCTCTATTTCTAAAATTTCACAGAGGACCACCATTAACTGCTGCCTCTAACTTCAGGAGGAAACTGGAAAACCAGGAGGCATACTTGGAAAATGGTGAACTGTTGCCCCTTCATGCAGATATGCTGACGAGATGGTAGAATCACAGATAAGCAGGATTCCAAATTCCTTAGAACTTCCAAGAGTCAGATGTTTACGGGTACTCACACAACAGGCTTAGTACATGAGGAATTTTTTTATATCGAAATAAATTGTTTTATGGAATTTATCTTCAATAAGGGACTTTTTAAGCTGCCTTCTGCAACTCAAACACAGAAATAATTCCAAGCAATGTGGAGTGAAATGTATTTTGACAGTACAATATCAACTAGTGTTTAATAATAACCAGCTGTGTGGTACTTATGGTAGGTTTTCAGATTGCAGTTGCAATTAAAAATGTGACATCATTTGTTAAAGAGCATCTTTAGTTTCTTTTGGTTTTTTTTTTTCCCTTTGGTCATGAAGTCTACTTATGTGTCTAATTTTCACTTGTAAATTGAAAATTTATCATAGATGAGTGATCAAATCACAGGATTTTCCATGAAGAATTTTGAGTCTATTTGGACTACGGAAATAGGAAGTCTGCAAGTACTTTAATTCTGTAGATAAATAAACAAAAAGTACACAATATTATCTGTTATGAAATTCAACCACCATTCTACATCTGGAAATCTGATGAAAACTGTATTCCTCTTTCACTCCCTCTAGTAGTTTTCTGATTGAGTCTGAGTAGAGACAGTTGAATATACAGTTGCTCTGAGGTCAAGGGATTAGAGGGATGTTAGTTCATATAAATTATTTAGATTACACTACTACAGTGCAAGTATCAGTGCCTTCTTAGGAAATTCTCATTGCTTAACTTTTGCACTTTCACTGCAGATACTGCATTGACACTGTTATAGAGAACTTTGGTTAGAGTTTATCTTCCTTAATATGATCATTCAGATAACTTCTATTTCATTTTGACAGCTATTACACAATACAAGGCTAGTGAACCTGATCTTCATTATTTCTTCCCTCATTTTCCTTTGTGCTCCTTTTTAAACTCCAGAGGGTTGATTGTTCCATTCATTTCAAGGCACTACATAGTGGAAAGAGCAGGCAACATCACATGCAGTACAGTAAAGCGCATCAAATATACAATCCTAATATTCTGAAAACATCTATTTATTAATTTTTTAGAAAGCTGTGTAAGCCCTGAGTCAACATTTATACTATTTAAATCTTTGAATGACAGGTAAGTTAAAGGTGTCACACGTTATGTCCTGATGCTACAAGACTCTAATGTACTGAACTGTACTGAACAAGATTTCTGTGAACAAGGAAGGGGAAAATGGTTAGGCCTTTTATTATCCTTGGTATATAAATGTGTGAAAGTGGTATATAGATACATTGTTAGAAAGTTAGTTACTTTCATATGGGTAATAAACACATATTTAGAACGTACACTCCACTAGTGACCAGCCAACTCAAAGGCCCTGTTTACTGGGTTTTTTTCCCCTTCCTCTTTTTTTTTTTCTTTTTTCTTTTGCTCTATTTGTCCTGTTTAGCTAAATAATAGAAGTGTGGCTATACAAAAGCAAAAGATTGCACTTTAAAAAAGAACAGAAAATCTGTGTTAGACATTTTCCTTCTAGCTTTAAATAAATAAAAACCATACCAAACCAACCAAACAAAAAACCCCTACTATGCTAACTTTCTTAAATAATTCCAATACAGTCCAAAGGCATTGCTCAGGAACATTTAAATCTCTTGACAATAATAGCTGTGATTCTTCAACTGTATCAATAGGCAATCACTTTTTATGTTTATCCTCCATTTATGCCATAGCTTAACACAGTTCCAGAAGGATGAGATGTTAATAGTAAGAGTATAAATTACATGACTGAGAAGAAAGTTTCAAGGACAATCAATTTTCATGGTTCAAAGCAACATTCTTTGACCAGTTAGCTCTATGACTCCATAATTCTATTTTGTAGCAGTGAATGGCTAGATCAGTAGGGTGGATTTTAGGCTCTATTTTCCTCCAAAGACTATATGTTTGGGCCTTTTTGAACGCTAGTTCCTACACTGGACTGTGATTACAAAGTTAAATATTTAATACACTTCAAGGTAAAAAATCCTAATTAGATTAAGTCAGCATGATTGCTGTTGATGCCAGTGGAGTCAATACATTATTTCTTTAATATATTTCTTTATAAATTAATTTGGTTTATTGCTATACTTTTATGTTAGTTCATTTATTAATTAAATTAACTGACGTTTATGCTATCCAACTTTCATAGCATGGAATAATAAAATCCATAATTGTGTTTTTGTTGGAATCCCATGTTAAAATATCTTACTAGGTTGTGATATTGTAACTAAATTTATTTTTACATTTCACCTAATTCTTTAAAAAATGAAAAGAATATAATATATGATTTAATTATGTGCATTTAAAATATTATTGAAAATTACAGACTTCTTAACATTAAGATAAATTTGGAAAAATAATTAAGAGACATCAGGTAAACTATAATGACTAGACTTCACTGGGCATCCTTCCCTGTAGCTGCTCTACTTTTGGTAGTCACAGCTGAATTCACATTTGAAGGGTCAAGTGATCTTGTTTGAACTACAATTGCCCATGCAGCAGACTCATACAACAGCTAGATTCTGTCAGTTTAAATATTTTTTCTTGTTTTGGCAAAAATAACAGCCAATCCTTGCCAAGACATGTGGCAGCTATATGTGTTCCTCTTTAGTCTAGAGAAGAGGAGACTGAGAGGAGAACTCGTTGCTCTCTACAACTACCTAAAAGGAGGTTGTAGCGAGGCTGGTGTTGGTCTTTTCTCCCAAGTAACTAATGATAGGACGAGAGGTAATGGCCTCAAGTTGCATCAGGGGAGGTTTAGATTAGATATTAGGAAGAAATTATTCACTAAGAGAGCAATTGGGCACTGGAACAGACTGCCCAGGGAGGTGGTGGAGTCACCATCCCTGGAGATGGTTAAAAAATGAGTAGATGTAGCACTTGAGGCTATGGTCTAGTGGCTAGAGAGATGTTAGGATGAAGGTTGGACTTGATGAT
>JAVSBS010022111.1:37593-59467 GCA_033124195.1 Coracias cyanogaster
CCAAGATTGTCATGGGACAGTGTGGCTGATGAGGATATGTTTGTAGTCTACTAAATTATTTTATACTGCTTTTATGAAGCTGGAAGTGTTCCATTCAGACCAAAGATAAACAAGAAGCAGGAGGTAGGGATGTACCTTGTGGATATTGTTTTAGGAGCACAATATTCCTAAGAAATCACTGCATGTGCCTATACTCCTTCTGCTGTGAACACAGAATAGAGATTACCAGACATGCTCTGCTCACGCAGCAAGGGCCCTGGCAATGACACAACCAGTTTCTACTGCAGTACTTAAAAGTTTGTGTATTTGGTGATTTGTGCCATGTCCGTACAAAGTAAGAATCACAGAAAAGAAAAGAAGGTCTGGGAAGACCTTTATAGGCAGATCAATTATACCTCTGTCACTCTTTATGGATCTTTCTGAAGAATCCAATGATGGTGACTCCACAACCTCCTGAGATAATCCATTTCAGCCTGTCACTACCTTTACCTTCATAAACACTTCTGAATCGTTCTTTCTGTACTTCCACCCAGCTATTTTTTACCTTCTGTTTGTGCCTAATGAATTCATCCTGTAATTTCAAATTCTGACCTCATTCTCCAGCCTGCCTGACATGTCTCTCATCATGTTGTTTGCAAATTCAAGAGATATATTTTTTATTGCATTATCCAGGTTATTGGAGCAGCTAAATGGATTATTGAACACTAAACATCTCTTGTAAATAATGACTTGAATGAACTGTACCTTCTGCTCAGAAGGAAAAAGGTGTACTAGGAAGCTCAGTGTGTGAGATCAGATATGAGAGGTGAAAAACAATCAGAAGAGTCATTCTCTTTGTATTTGTCAAACACAGAGTTCTTATCTCGTTTATTGCTTATCAGTGCAGACATGTGCAGTGTCTTTGAGCCCTGGCTCAAGTATGGTCCTTCCCATATGCCACCCACATTCATGTATTGCATGTACTATGCAAATTAATTACCATAGTTATGTGAGTGTAGATTAAAGTATTCTGGGGGAAAACCAGGAGGATCTGGGATCTGTCAGACCAGTTCCCAGAGACAAACTACCATCTTAGTTTACTGACTTATCAATGGCCTTGGACTCAGAAGTTCTTCACAGCTGCCTCAGGTGTAGAGATTTGAATTTCTAACTCCTTTTACTGTAGAGATAAGGTCTATCCAGTTCAAAAAGATTCATGATTTACCTGGTAGACACTTCTTTCTGACAGATCTCGTTTGCTGTAAAATGGTTAAATGTGCTGTGATGCCCAGGAAAGTCAAATTAAGTCCCAGGTCTGCAACTTTCTAGACTTGTGCTTATTAAACTACTTGTATGGGTCACTTCCTTGGTTATGGTTTGGTATTGCTCTTTAGAAGTTTTGCCAGAACAAGGTCTTTGCGCTGAAGCATTTTCTCACTGAATATTCATGGCATGTCTTTAGAACCTCATATAGCTTTTTTCTGGAATCCAGTCATATTGCATGAAGAGCTACTCCAGAAGGATTTTGCCTATTGCCAGTAGATTTATCTAGTCAGACAATAGTCTGAGCACAACATGTGGCAGGTTGATATTAGAGGGCAAGGACGAAGGTACAAGGTCTACTAGAATATCATTGCAAGTCTATGGGTTAGTCAAGTCAGGACTGACCCCACAACTTCCATCCTGCCTGTAGAAGGACTGAAGTCAACTTCAGCTCCCTGAACCTTTCACACCAGGGGAGCCAGTGGGTATATTTGAACATGTATGAGCAATCTTGTAGAAAGTGAAACTAACAGAGAAGTCAGGATCTGAATACAGTCATGATATGAAATTAGCATGACTCATGCATATCAGAGACATTGCATATGTAAAATAAGGACTATCTCCTTTAAACTAGCTTATACTAAAATAAGAACAGTTATTTTTCCAATATATATTATGGAGAGAATTTTAACTAAGAATGACCTAGCATTTTTTAAAAATATGTTTGATAAAATTTTATTTTAATAATTCATTTTGGGAGTTTAGATAGTATATGTTTCCTTCATAATTAGCTGACATATAGACTACTATTAAAAAAAAATGGGGTTTTTTTGAGTTGCATATGAATTATGGCTCATTTTTAGTACTGTAGTGGTAAGGAGCTTTTTGGTTTGGTTTTTGTTTTTCCCCAAACTTCAGCTTTCACAAGAAGAAAAGTCAGAAAACACAACTATAGTTAAATCAACTGACTGACACACCTTTAAGAAAAGAAAAACAAACAAACAAAACACCTTACAAAAACCAATTTTAGAGTGCCTTATAAATTTCACACCCTTCTAGAACATTTTAGAGTATTTTTAGTTTACAGGTTCATTGATGACAGATTACTTCATTAATTATATTTTCTTCCACTCTATTTTTTTTTTAATGTCCCTACTGTGAATGGCATTGGAAAACAAAGTGATATATTATCAAGCTTGGAATTTTGTAAGATTAGCCCTGTTTAGAGAAGATGAAATCAATATTCTTTTAAATCATCCTGTGCTTGAACTGGCATTTTTTACAGCTTTTCAGTTGCTGAATGACAAAGCCTTACAGTGGGTGTATCTGTACAATATATAATGCCTTTGAGAAATAGCTAAGTTAGTGTTACAACATGTTTCTGAATATAGCACCATTTCCTCACATTACAAATATATTGAGACACATGCTTTCATTGTGTGGAAAGTACAGATTACATATGTAAGAAAAGATAAGATGAACTTTGGGCTCACCTTTTGAAAAGAAGCTTTACATGATGGAATATCTGCCACAGAGTCAGAGTTATAGTATTTGGCATCCTAGGTGGGAGGGACAGCCAACATTTTCCTTAGTGCTACTGTTGCCAAAAGATGCTTCCATTAAATTACAATAGTGGGAATAAAAACCAATGTCAGGACATTTTCAGAACTGGTCATTAACAGCTGTTGCTTGAATGTTAGGTGCTCTTCCTTAGAAAATAATGAAAGCATTCAGAAACAGAGACACATAAAGTTGATAGTACACTTTTATGAATATGAGCTGAAACAAAAATCAAGTCATGTAAGGAAGGAAAATATAAGGTTGAAAGGCTGTATCTTAGATAATTTCATTAAAGCAAAGGACTAAAAGACTAGTAAAGTCAGTGTGAGCATTACTATTTACTTTAGAGATGGTTAGATAAGGTCCTAATGTCTTTGCTTTGGGAAGGGAAAGAGAAGGAGAGGGAAATGAGGGAGAAGTGAATTAAAGGCTGAAATAGGAGATAAAAGAGTTTTGTTGCAATAAATGCCTATAGACTTAGAACTTGAACCTAAAATCATTTATTTTCCAATATACACTGCAGGACCTAACACATGAGGTACTGTAGAAAAGCATTTTACCACTTTCTGTGTAATTTGTTTATCAATTCCAGGATATTTTAACATCACAAAGCATTAATATATATATGTATAAGTGCTGCAGCCTTTTGAAGTTCTCCTATCCCCTGTGGAGAAATACGGTAAATATCCTTGACAACTGTAATAACTGGACATTGTTAGAGCAATGCTAACAGAGAGGGTTAACAGCTTGTGCGTGTACAAAATACTTGAATTCAGACAGAAAGCCATTATTATGACCTTGTGCTGACCACATTCTATGAAGTGTTACATGATCAGGGACAGGGAAGTTGCTTAATGGAAGTTATATAGTAGCTAGATGTATCCTTGTCACACTTCATCTAAACTGATACATTGCAATGGTCCAGACTGCTCAGACCTGGCAATTACTGTCCAATTCCAATCTATTCCACACTGCCACTATAATGAAAAATAATTAGGAGCCTGAAAATGAGTTTTCTCATGAAATGGTTTCAGTGCTTGGACACAATCGCCTTTGGCAGATGGCTTTGGGTTTGCTTTAATATAATAAAGACAGTTAATCATCTCTAAAGAGTGCACAGAATGAATAAACTTTTAACACTACTTTCTCCTCTGAAGCTCTCATGTTGATCAAATGTTTAATATTGAAGTGTTCATGTTTCTATAGGTGAGTGTTCTTAAATAGCTGATACCGAGGAATATGCACATGTTCTGATGCACACTGAAGAAGAACCAAATTAAACCAGGAGCCAAAATCTTGATACTGGAGTTTATAAACGAATATCAAAGACAAAAATCAACCAACCAACCAGCCAAAAACCCCAAACTGTCTTAAATACTGTATAAGTACAGATTTTTGGAGTGTTTTCGTTAACTCTGACTAAGAAATTATAGCTTACATGAATTGCAGGAAATAATGCAACATAGTAGTAAGATTATTGATAACTTTCATTTCTTTAGGCTCACTTTAGGCTTTTTCTACCTTTGTAGCCAAGGTAGAGAAAGAGGCACATTTAAGCTGCAATTGGTATGACCTGCATGAGATGCCTACTTTTGGTTGAAATGAATCACACCCCAGAAGGCATATCAATTTCTCTTCCCTGACTGTAGCCCAGAGTCATTAGCTCAAATATATATGTCAATAGTATTTAAAGTTAGATTCAATAAATCTGCATTGAATAACTGTTTTATTTTCATTAAACTATTTTCTAGGTTTTGGAACTGTTCTGTATTTAGTATACAAGTTAAGAAACACTGACCAATGTCTCATCTATATGATATAAATCATATAACAATCCAAATATAGAAGGATGGATAAAAGTGTTTCCATTGCATCTAGGGAACTCTGAACTATACACCTAAGCAGTACAAGCAAATTGAAATATTGTTCTCCTAACAAGCATTTAAAAAAAAAAAAAAAAAAAAAAGCAGATCACTCTTTTCCTGAAGAACTTACAGAAGCAAGACAAAACCATGGTAAAAGTTATATGACACGTTAGAAGGTGAAGATAATAAAGACTATGTAGTTGTGTAGTTTTTGGTTATAGAAAGCAATGTAGATATGACCACTATGAGGAAAAGAATATAAAGAGGGTCATTGTCACTGATAGAGAATAATGAGGCTGTTGAGATAGAGAATAGATCAAGCATCAAGAAAACTGAAATTAGGAAAGCCCACCAAAACTGTGGATAGAATTACAAATGTCCCAAACTCCTCATTTTGTCTGCTTGGTATGGTTTCTTTCTGCATCTTTTCTCCCAGGCCACAGGGCAGTGGGAATAAGCAGCACCTCACTTTGGTCATAATCTCAGTCAGAAAGAATTGCTTTCCTTTGGAAACATTTGGTTACAATGTCCCCAGTGAGGCTTTGCTGCAGAAGTCCTTGTCTTTGATTGCTTCTGTAGCAGCTCAGTTATAAAAAGAAGGAAAAAAAAAACAAACAAAAAAAAGAGAGACTAATGAATAAATCTCTTAACAAGAATCTAGACAGGAGTCTGGATTATATTTTTACTTTTCACTTCACTATTAGTTAGCAGAAGAAGAATAAAAATAAACAAATCATAGTTTTTTTTACATTGGCAGATGTTTGAAATGGGCATCTTGATTGTTCTCCCCTCTGTATGTTTATAATTTGTTATTATATTCATTAACAATGTAATTAATTTTAAAAATACAAATTATTGAGTACATTTAGGAAATTATTCAACCAGTGCTTGGAAGCAATATTTATCTGGCTTTTTTTTTCTTTTTTTTTTTTTTCCAATGAGGTAAGAATTTAGTATTTTATAACCATATATGTCACTAGGAAAATAATGTTGTATCCCAGTAAGCTAATTAATACAGATAACTAGAAACATTTAATATATTGTTTCAGATTAAGAAGTTTTACAATGAAACATAATGGAAAACAAAAAATCTCTTTTCAACTGAATTATTAAGTAAAGCTCTAAGTTGTTTCTTACAGAATTAGCAATGTCTAGGTTTTTCCTTTGCTTTTACATTATTACTTTTTTTGGTCAGTCTTGACAACCTGTAACCTCTTTTTAGCTACTTCACCTTCACCTTTTGACATCTTTTTATAAGTAGAAATAATCAATAAATCAAATAACTTGATTGCATATTTCTGTTTCATTCTAAACCCAATAATTCTTTATCAATCAAGCAGATTCATTAGAATACTTCTTTTGAAGAAATGTTGAATGCAAGTTGTAAGTGGCTGGAAGACTGATGAGTGTAGTTCACATAACAGTTCAGACTTAATCTTATTTCTAGTACATTCAACTATATTGACTCTCAACCCAATTTCATGTCATAGCAATTTTTTGCATACCTTTTTTCTATGCGGTCTGAAGGTATTCATATGTCTGATACACTGATCCTTTTGCTTTGATGTTTTTTCTAATTGTGGAGCTCACTGCTCTCTACAAGATTGTATAGACTTTACTGACTAACTTAACATATAGCACAAAAGTTATGATGGAAACTCTGCCTTTTCAGACTTCTAAATCCCTTACAGTTTTTAAAACTCATGTAAAATATCCATTTAATTTCATTGTCTAAAGAAATTTCTGAAGAAACTCCATTTTCTGCCTTCATATTCCATGACATACTTTTACAAAAAAGAACTCTGAAACATTTACAAAAGAATCTTATCAATGTATATAAAAGTCTTTGTACACAGAGGCTACTGCAAATTATCCTGATAGCTGCTATATATCCACAAAGGTTATAGATAACTTTTATTTTCCTCAACTACATAAAAACCAGCCTGGAGAACCTGTTGATATAGCCATTGAAAATTTTACATGTTTCACAATAAGCATCCTTGCATAAATAATTTACTGAGCAGCAGTGCCAACTTGTGGCACCATGTCCAGCTTGGAATGTGAGACTAAGATAGGAAGAAAAACGTTTGTGAAATCTGCTCCTCATGTACATCAGAATGGTCATAGGTCTTTTTGCTACCAGCTGTGGTTCAGATACTGTTGACACTGTTGGTTTTCCTTACCTTTGCTCCAAGAAGTAAGTGAATAAAAGAAATGCAAACATAGATAGGTATGCTTGGAAAAAGAGTAGGGAAAATTAATTACAAATATTTTTTCAAAGGACATGTATTTTTAAGGTGGTAAGAGAATTTAAAATGCAGTTCATATTTTAGGTTGCTTTTTTTTTTTTTTCCCATCTTTTTGGACTCATCTCCAGAGCACATTGCCTCACCATGAATCTGAAATACTGCATTCAAAATAATACAGCAATTGTGGTCTTTTTTTTTTCCCCCAACAGATTTTCATCTATATTTTCTGTATTGAGGAATTTGTTTGAGAAAATGGAAAAGGGAATGAATAAAAAGGACCTGAGTTGTGGAGAAAAATCTTCCAGCCTGCAATAAAGAGCCCTAGAAGGAGTAAGTCAGAGGTGAGGGAAGTGAAGGTGGAAGGAAAATGAGAATGTCAGATTGAAACACGTTTTCTTTGTGTTCATTGAATCGTAGAATCATAGAATACCAGGTTCGAGTGGACCTCAAAGATCATCTGGTCCAAACTTTCTTGGAAAAAGCACAGTTTAGACAAGATGGCCCAACATCCTGTCCAGTTGAATTTTAAAAGTGTCCAATGTTGGGGACTCTGCCACTCCCCTGGGGAGATTATTCCAACAGCTGATTATTCTTATTGTGAAAATTTTTCCTCTTTTGTCCAATTAGAATGCCCCTGAGAGTAACTTGTACCTACTTCCTCTCATTTTTACCATGTGACTCCTTGTAAAAAGGGAATCTCCATCTGCCTTGTAGCTACCCTTTAAATACTGGAACATGGTGATGTAGTCTTCCCTAAGCCTTCTTCTCTCAAGGCTGAACACACTCAATTCTTTCAGCCTTTTATCATATTGCAGGGTTCCCAGTCCCTTTCTTGTCTTTGTGTCTCTAAAAAGTCTTGGTGGTGTTCAACTGAAAAATGCAGAAACTGGAGAACAGTAAATTTAAGATAGATAAACTTGAGAGGGCTACTGCTGAGATGATTCAAATAATTTTGTGTAGTATGTTGAGTGATAGCCTGTCTGAAGTTATACTATCATACGGACTTCCAACTGTAATACAGAAGTTGGAAGCCTTAAACCAGATGCATCTGAAACTACTCTGTTGCTGCATGTATGAGTTCCTTAGGTACAAGTAAAGTTGCCCCTATATTTAGAAAAGAGAAACAAAGATATAGCCAAGCTGTCACACTAATGTCATCAGTACAAAGGTGCTTGTGAAAGGCCACCATGGATAGTGCTGTAACAATGCTATGGAAGACAACACTGGTATACATCCCTATAAAGTCAATGTCATAATCAAGACCAATGGACTTCACACAATGCTCTGATATCGACCATTTTTACACTACAGGATGCCTCTAGTGCTTAAACGTCATCTTTATGGCCTGTTTCCTTGTGAAGCCATGTCATGTCAGGTGGGACAAAAGTTCTGCATGTTATAACTATAGCACAATAAGTATATATTTGTTCACTAAGTATGTAGGATGGTAATTTTATATTGATTGCCACTTGCTAACAGACACTAGCAGCTTCAAAAGGAAATGTATAATATTTTAAAATATTCTGAATATATATAGGAACCAAAATGTTCAATAAGTTCACTTTCATTCACCATATATATAAATCTCTTTAAATCTTTTTGGTTTGCATGCATAGCCATTGAGAGAACAATTTATACCTCTATGTTTCAGAGGACATCACTTGACTGATTTTATTCTTAAACATCCATGTCAGATTTAAACAATGTATGTATACCTACTTAAATTTAAAAATGGGATGATGCATTTAGTGTTAGAAACAGAAGTTTATTTATCTATCATAATACTTCAGTTACTCTGCTACATAGTTAAGACAAGCATAACATAAAGTACTAAAAACATTGTTTTTTATGTCAAACTTTAAAGTGTTCACACAGAGCATATGAAGGTGGCTAATCTTCCAGTAGTGCTGTACCATTATTGTCACAACCAAATGCTATGCAAGTTTCTTAATTAAAACTTTTCCTCTTTAAACTATATCAGCAATAGAGCAGGGGAAACATTTTAGATTGAATTGGGCCGGAATGCCCATCACATTCCCAAAACCTTGCCCTGTTATTTATGAATTCAATAATATATGGAGTAAAGCTCATTATGCATTGTTATGCATGCTGCATATATTTCAGAATAATGCAAGGATATTAGAAGTAGCCAAGCCATGCTGTATGTCTTAAACAATGAATTAAATTAAAAGGGAAAATCTTTGGATTTTCCCCTCCATCATCATGTCTGGAATTGAAAATTACCGTTACATTTGAAGAAGTCAGACATAGCTTGCCCATGTTGTCATTTCACATATAGTTTGCCTATGTAATGCCATATGCCAGGAACTCTTATTGGCACACACAGTAATGTGATATAATTAGTAAAATGTCAAAATCCATGCTTACAATCAATTTTACAATCATATTTTGAGTAGGTATAATTTTTAGAGTGACAAATCATTTCTACTCAGTACTTATATCTGACTGATGTCTAATTTCAGATTAAAGAAGAAAATATTGAGCATTTGTAATATCGATTCGGGGAAAAATAATGAATTGTTCTAACTAGATAATTGTGTGTTAGAAATGTACTTTTTCCTTGTGTTGTTTTTCAACTTCCTACTAAACAAAGAGTGATTATTTAAATTGATACTTTACAATAGCTGCTTTATTATTATTGTTTATGAAAGCTGAGTAGACATTTCAAGATGTAATTATACATTTTCATTTCAAATATTTCCTATTGGAGTAGGTAAATGTTTTACATACTTAACCTAGGTAGGATTACTACAGTGTATATTTCTTTCTTGCTATATTACCTACAATTTATTTTACAATGCATGTTTTTACCAGTAAGAATTTACGTAATCTTAGAAATCTACATTGCTTACATTTGAAGAAGTGATTCAGACTGTTTTACAATCAAAACTATGGAATTAAGTAGTTTCAGGGTGTTAGTCACATTGTGAATAATATTAAATGTCTCTCTCTCCTAATTATGAAGTGTCTAAGCAACTAGTTTACACTTAGATTTCTAGGCAACAGATTCAGAAAAATCCATCTGATCAGATAAATCTCAACCAGAGTCTTCTTAAATCTATGATCAGGTGAAAGATCATCACAGACAAATATACAATCATATAAAATCATGTGTGTGAGAGTGCAAGTGTTTGTCATGTGTGCAAATCTTAGTTTCTTGTCTATTATTATGCATTCAGTACAGTTTTTAATTACATGACCACGCGCTATTTTTGCATAGGAATTTTCTTCATTCAAGGCACAGATGGATATGTGGATATTGCTCACATAGTGGAAAGTGCTCAGTATTCTGTTTTGTTTTCTTGATGTTGAATATGCAGGCCCAAATTTGATTCACTGCATATTTACTACAAAACCTGTTCTGAAGGCAGAATTGCTCATTTCTTCTCTTGTGGCATTCCTCACTGCAATATCGATGTTATCACAGACACGAAGGAAGGCAAACCCACCTGGTCCCACACACCAATTGTCAGACCCATCCAGTTGGTTACAGTCTTTCAGTCCCTGTGGTAGCATTAACATCCCTCCAACATGTTCTAGGTGATGAGCAGTCCCCATCTCATGCTCCTAGGTACCAGAAGGCTCTCCTAATTTATGAAAAGCCACAAAATTGCCTCATGCATCACAAGCAAAAGTCCTTAATGCATGGATACATTTTCACAATACTCTTTAGTGAGGACATTTTTATGCTTCATGAATGGAGGGAAAGAGAGAAAGGAGAGGCATAGCATATCCAGCAAGGTAGTAAATCAGAGGAGGTGTTAAAGATCTGTTTTTCAGAATATGTGGAGTGTTTCAAAATATCATACAGCTTCCTGGTACTTATAAGTTCATTTACATGATGAGATGAGGACTAGGTAACCAGTAACCAACTGTGAGAAGTTCCACTTAAATAAATTGCTTATCATTATATAAAGACAATATGCAGATATTCTGAGTTGGTTTTGGAGCTTCATAGTGTTTTGAGGGGATGGGAGAAGAGAATGGGTTTTGTGCACAATTTCCATCTAGAAAAAAAGGAAAACTGGAAAAGAAGAAAGCTTCTCATGCAATATTACCTGACAGCTTGGCTGGAAGCTTCAGATGGACATTGTAGACCTCTGACACTCCATATAACAGAGTAAGTGATAGCAGCAGGTGGGAGTAGTCCCCTATGTCAATGCCAGCACTACAGGAGTTTGTGACACTTTGCCATATATATTTCATAGAAGTATGCCGAAAATAGACCAATTTTAAGATTTCCAATTTAGGGCACCATTCCAGACTGTTCCTGAGCATTTTCTTCTGTGAGAAAATATTATCTTGCCATGTCTCTGGAAGATTTAACACTTTCATCTCCCTCTCTACCAGTCTGTCACAGTCCCAGTGCCATTTCTTCTCCACAGTAACTCCTGTTCTAGTTACACTCTTTACTTTATGCAGTTCCAGACTCCACCTTTTAGGGCTTATTGATATACATGTTATACTTTCAATCTCATCACTACAAGTTTAATTTCCTCCCCATACTACCATTGCCAGCTGTATTATTCAGCCATTATTATTTTCACTTTGAAATTTAAGCCCTTTACTAGTTTTTTCCCTTAGACAGATATAGTTCTTTTCCCCAAACTCTTAATTCCTTTGGCCTCTCAATCTTTCACCAATTTAATCTGTTTTGTTCACTCTCAGTCTGCCTGCTTACTTCCAGCCTTCCTACTAGTATCCTTGTTTCCTCACATCACCTGATGGTTCAGCTCTGATTTCCTTCCATTTATTCCAATGTCAGGCTTTTTGCCTAGTGAGCCAGGCTTGGATTCAGCTAATGCCAAGAGGGACTCAGCCTGGAACTAACTTCTTCAGGGACTAGTAGAATATTTTAAGGACATTCAGGCACATCTAAATATCTACTTGCAGGTAACTGGACTGAGGCCCATGATGAACCTTAGGATGAACTGCATTACTCTCGCTTCTGCATTGACTTTGTTGACTAGATCTCCATTGCTTATGGTAGTCTTTTAGATAGAAAGTCATCCTTGGAGGTCCTGGGGGTGCCAGGGTATCAAACCAACCCAGAAAGCCACTGCTCTACACTACATCTAATGGCATGTCTGGTAAGCTTTAGTGGTTACACATAATGACATAGTTGTGGATGACATTTAGATTGCTGAATACTAGTGCTTATCTTTGGAGTTGATTTCCATCCTCCCTGCCTCTGCAAGCCATGGGCTCAGTAGTTCACTGCAAACAACTTTTAACAAAGTCCCAAACTGAAAACTGGATATTACATGTCTTATACTATGGCCTGCCAGCTAATTAGAAAATGTGGTGTACTGGGCCTGGCTGAGATGGAGTATATGAGCTCTAAATCTGTTAGGACTCAATTTAATTTATGAGATAGTTATCTTTTTGCTACAGGAAGTTTATTCACCTCAATTCAGCATGAAAAAACAAAACCGGGCATTTTCCTCACTTGCAGTTGGCAAGCTTGATATTCCTGTGGTTCTCTTTGGAATTAAGCCCTATTTTTCAGCTTGTAAGTTGGTCAAAACTGCTTTATTAGCAGTTATTACCACCAATCCAACAGAAACCTCAGAAAGTACCTTGTTTACACCTATAATGTATTTCTTCAGTTATCTCATTCCTTAAAGAGGTGGAGATTCTGGTTTTTGTTTTGTTTGGGGTTTTTTCCCCCCCATTTAACAGAAAGATGACTCAAAAACCTGTTGGTTTTACCAGCCCTATGCCTACCAAAGAAGCCTTCGAATGGCCATCAGTGATACCTCTCATGAAAAATGGCATACACTTATATGAAAAAATCCATGTTGGGATACCAAGTTATACAGTCTCTTTATTCACCATAGTATATAAGCAAATATAATGAGGTCTTGAAAGTTCTATCTTTTCACAGAATAATAAAACGGTTTGGATTGGAAGGGACCTTTAAAATCACCTGGTCCTAGCCACCTGCTGTGACACTAGACCAGTTTGCTCAGAGCCCTGTCTAACCTGACCCTGAATGTTTCCAGGGATGTAGCATCTATCACCTCTCTAAGCAACTTGTTCTGGTGTTTCACCGCCCTCAGTGCAAAAAGATTCTTCCTTATATTTAGTCTAATTCTACCTTCTTTTAGCTTAAAACCATTACCCCTTGTCCAGTCACTACAGGCCCTGCTAAAAAGATTGTTCCCATCTTTCTTATAGGCACCCTTTAAGTAATGAAAGGCAATAATAAAGGCTTCCTGGAGCCTTCTCTTCTCCAAGCTGAACAGTCCCAACCCTCTCAGCCTTTTTTCATAGGAGAGGTGTTCCTGCCCTCTGATCAAGTTTATGGCTGTCCTCTGGACCTGCTCCAACAGGTTCACGTCTTTCTTGTGCTGAGGGCTCTGGAGCTGGACACAGTATTCCAGGTGAGGTCTCACCAGAGCAGAGTAGACACCACTCAGCTTGGTGACACCTGCAAACTTGCTGAGGGTGCACTTGATCTGACTGTCTATGTCACAGATAAAGATATTAAACAGTATAGTTCCCAGTACAGATCCTTGAGGGGTACCACTTGTCACCAGTCTCCATCTGAACATTGAGCTGTTGACCACTACCCTCTGGATGTGCCTATCCAACTAATTCCTTATCCACTGAACAGTCCACCCATCAAATCCATATCTCTCCAATTTAGAAAGAAGGATGTTATGGGACACCAAATCAAATGCTTTACAGAAACCCAGAGACAACATCCATAGCTCTTGCCTTGTCTACTGATACAGTCGCTTCTGTTTTGTGATCTTCCCAGGCACACAGGGGAGGCTGACAGGTCAGTAGCTGCTAGGGTCCTCCTTTCTACCCTTTTTAAAAATGGGTGTAATGTTTCCTTTTTTCCAGTCACCAGGGACTTCACCTGACTGCCATGAGTTTTCAAATATCATGGAGAGTGGCTAGGCAACTCCATCAGCCAATTCCTCAGGACTCTGAGATGCATTTCAATAGGTCCCTCGGGTGGTCACAAACCTGCTCATCTCTTACAGTGGGAGGGACTTTGGCCCCCTGGTCCCCATCGTGTGATCCATCAACTCAGGAGGTGTGAGGAGTTGCGAGGAGTTGCCAGTAAAGTTTGAGGCAAAGAACTTATTAAGTACCCCAGCCTTCTCCTCATCTGTTATTAACAGCTTGCCAGTCTTGCTCATGGTGGGGGTACACTTTCTTTGACCTTCCTTTTCTGGTTGACATACCTGTAGAAGCCCTTATCATCCTTTGCATTCCTTGCCAAGTTCAGCTCCAGCCACAACTTGGCCTTCCTGATCCCATCTCTACAAAACCAGGCAGTGTCCCTATACTCTTCCTAGGATACCTGTCCCTGCTTCCACTGCCTGTGCATTTCCTTCTTGCTCTTTAGTTTGACCAGCAGCAGGTCTTCACTCAGCCATGCTGGTCTCTTGCCTTCCTCACCTAATTTCTTACACCTGGGGATCAAGAGTTCTTGTACTCTATGAAAAGCAGCCTTAAAGGGCTGCCAGCTCTGTCTGCTCCTTGGTTCCTGAGGGCCATTTCCTAGGGCTCCTATTGACTAATTCCTTGAAGAGCTGGAAGTTTGCATACCTAAAATTCAGGGTCCTGACTTTACTCCTTGCCTGACCCATATTCCTCAGGACTATGAATTCCACCATTGTGTGATCACTGGAGCCCAGGATGTCTCCAATCTTGACGTCACCAATTACGTCTCCAATCTTGTTCACGTGCATTGGTGATCGTTAGGCTTAGTATTGCATCCCCTCTGTTGGGGCTATTAGCTGGCTTTAAAAGTTATACTGTAGTTTTGCTTAACTGCTTTCCTAAATTTTAGTCTAAACTGCTAATATATCTTATGGAATATATGTTTAATGGGTTAGATCTCTCACTGTGATTATAGTAGGGTTTGTGAGTTCCTTCCTACAAAGAGTTACTTGGCCAAAACCAATTAAGTAGAAAAATGTTGGAATTGTCATATTAAAATCATAAGAATAGTCACATATTCAGAGGACAATTGTCTAGCAGAATTGGATTTGTCATATATGGAAGACTTCCATAAAAAAGGGCATCCTAAATATTGTCAAATATATGAAAAAAAAAATTGTGTGATGAAAATTTTAACTTTTTATCAACGGTCTGCCATCTAGCTCTGAGATGGAAACAACCTGACTTTCAAGGACCAACATAAGTAGATATAGTAACTAAAAAAAAAAAAAAAATTCTTACAAAGACTTAAAGACCAATGACATATTCCTTCCAATGTGTCAATAAGTGAAAGTCAGAAAAGTTGGAATATTTTTTTCCTGGTAATATGTGAGAGATCTATTTTTAGGTTGTACATCTATTAAGGAGTCTGTTGAACTGACTCAGAATGTTCAGCACTTTTTAAGATGAAGCTATAAATTATACCAATGTCGACCTTTAAAACTTTTAGGTTACGAAGAGAAAACGGGTTATTTTTTAAAAATACGTCTCAGGCATGACTTTATTGCAGTTAAATGATATCAAGATCTTTCTTGGACTGTATATTTTAGTCTCAGTGGATGTCCATCAAATGGACATGTTGGTCTATGTATCAAAGCTATTTCCTCTGACAAACAGACTATTGGGTATTTTCTCAGTGTAATAGCTTACTCTGATGGAATTGCTCAACATGGTGTAATAACATACTAAATGCTCATTGGAATAGCACATTGAGCCTGCATCATAGCTGAGAGCCTTTGTTACTAAGTTGTTGTCAATCTCACTGTTTTGTATTTAATGAATATCTAACTATGTACTTGCAGAGCAACAGCATAGCCTAGTGGTTAGGTTTCTGGAGAAGACAAGGACCCACATTCAACTGTATGACCCAGATCAGACAGAGGAGGGAAAGTAAATTTTGTCACATAAATTGGAGCTGAAAAATACTTGTCATGAAAAGTTTTATCATCATTGAAACTCCTTGTTGTTTTTGTTCCACCAGTGTTTCTGACTAAATAAATAAATGAATTTCTGACTAGATTTCTGGTTGAAATACTGTAGCATATGCTATCTAGTGATTTTTATTATTTTTTAAAGCCTTTTCCTCTTAGATAGGTCTTTTAAGGCCTTATTTTAAAAGAACATTAAGAACAGAGATTTCATCCAAAAAGTAAAACAAATGGAGGCTGACAGGGCTGATGTATGGAATGTTTCTATGTGTCAAAAAGAAATTAGCCCTTTTTTTTATTTTTCTGAGACAGACCCTTCTGTGTTCATAGACTATCAAATTTTTCTTGGCTTTTGAGCAAAGCGTTAAGTCAAGCTTTAGCATGATAAATATATGGGTCTTCTGGTTAGGTCTGTGGTTCCATTTCATATCACAAATTCCTAGAATTCCTTAAAATTAAATTATAAGTTGCTATTGCTGGCAATGTGTTCTAGGATAGTTGTTATCTATAGTAGTGTATAAGAGGTATGAGAAGATATCATACACAATTTACAAAATATTTCTGGCTATTCAAATAAAGCATTAGTCATAACAAGACACATTTGGCCCTGGGAAGTCCTGGCAATCCAAATGCAAGCCTTGCCAGGATTTGCCTCTTGCTGTATGTTGTATATACCTGTAATTACATTGCACACTCTTTAGTGCTTCCAGTGAAACCTGCTGCTTCTAATGACAAACATGTGGCAGATTGGTAAGTATATTTATATGACAGCATGCACAATTAGGTTCCTTAATTCAACACATGACAGTTTTAAAATAATTTAGTGCATGACATTTTTTACTATGGTCAATATATTTCATTCTTTTGATACATTCATAGCTGCTAACAAAAAGGCAAACACTCTCTCTCTATTATCCTCTAAAAAATCCTTTTTTTTTTTTTTTTTTTCAAAACAAGAGTGGCTGGTGGAAATATTTCCTTTACATTACATACTTCCTGTAAATGTTCAGATAAACTCATCAATCACTCCCATTATTTGCGAATGCTCTAGCCACTAAGTTGCTCAGTATCTTGACACATCTTAATTCCTGCTTTTATTTCTATTAATTTTTAATTCAAAATCTTTACATGGCATACTGAAAGAAAATATTAAAATGTACTTTTGAAAAAAAAAAATTTAAACATTTAAACGTTGTTTTCTGGTCAGCCTGTCAGCAGCTTTCCCTGACACAGCTAAATCTAAAGACTAAGGCTGTAACTACAAAAAGTTATTGCTAGCAAATAACCCTGTATAGCTTTACAATTTTAGGTCACATGCCAAATGAACCCTCTGGATATCACATTCCTAAAGTTACAGAGTTAGTTTTATTTCTTCAGCTCTGTTACATATTTAGATAAATACCCTACAACTGTAAACTGTACAGCAACATTTGTCATGACGTGTCTCAGTATTGAGGTCTAGTCTCCGTATTATCCTAGTGTCTCTGGTTCTAGCTGTTACGATATAAGCAACAGATCATATCTTTATTTCACATAGGGCTCAACAATAAGTTTGGTTGTAGGGGTGGTTTATTTGTCTGGCTTTTTTTTGGTTTGTTGTTTTTTGTTTATTTTAGTAGTATGCTCTATTACCATATGAATACCCTCCTGCAACCTTATGGTGACTCCCTGAGGACTTGCTGCATGGAGCTATGTGTCCCATAAACACAACTGTTTTGTTGAATAACTCCTAGTGCTGGGTAAAATATGATTTCAATCTCATTGTCAAGCTGAAGAACCTTTACACTTTTTCAGACATAAATTGCTGTTGTAGTTATTCATATATAGAACCATACTTGAAACAGTTTATAACAGAAAACTAAAGGGGAAAAAAAAAAGAGCAAGGGAGTTCTTGATAATTTTCTAAAACTACACAAAATACAAAATTAGAGGAAGTCTTACTTCTTATTCATTCTTTAGAGCTTGTAGAACTATTTTATCCCAAGAAGCATTAGCTGATTGGGGTGAGAATGCTTTCCTGTTTTTTTTGTGTTAATATTTGTGTTACAGAGAACACAAATGAGCAAACACATTTGTACAAGATCTTACAGGATCATTGTGAAATTAACCAGCAATCTTTCACCTGAAGTTACATCCCACCTCTGAAATAATTTTAAATAAAGCACCAGGGAGTGCAAGATCATATATAATTAAGTTTTTCAGTGTATTAATATCTTTCACTTTATGACTGTTTATATGTCTTCATTAGAAATTAAGTAACTGATTCCAACATGTCAAAAATTCTTGAATTTATGTAGTTTCTGGGATTTGTGAGGGGTAGAATACAGAAAAGGAAAATGCAACAGCAAAACCTGCCACTCAAAGTTGAGGAGGAGGAGGAAACTGGAGGAAAACTGTGTTTGCAGTAACACAGATTCTTCATTTCTGCTATAATGTTGGACAGCTTCATATATAATATAGTGGTGTGAAACTCTAAAACTTCTTATGTGCTATGAGAAGGATTATACAGCTGATGATTCTTTCTTTTTCCCTTACTAACAGAAATATTGTGCTCCATAGCAACTTTTGAATTAATTATGCCAACATACAAGAAAGTCTATTAATTTTAGTATCACTTCACAGATTATGAAACCCCTATATTTTGTGAAATTTAAGAAGACAGTCTTTGCTCTTTCTAATCATATTTTGTGTGAAGTTTCACCTTCCCAGCTCAATGAAAAGGGAAATGGGCATACAAAAAAAAGCTTATTTGGGAGGGCTGAAACATAATAATGAATGGAAAGTGACAAAAGAGACATATCTGCTTCTGCTAATGCTATATGTCTTGCTCTAACAAGCTTTTCATTTCTTCAGCTTCCAACAAACCTCACAGAGATGCTGCTTCTTCTTGTTACTATCTGGTCTTGCAGGACAATCACCTAAAGTTTCCAGGACATCACTTCTGAGTATAAAAGTTCTTGTTGACATCTATTGTCACTGTGAATTCAGCAAGATCTTTTTTTTCTTTCCTTTGTGTTGAATTACATGATAAATATTAAAGACTGAGAAACTGTGACACAGTAAATATATTCTAGGTGCAAATTTGCAATGTTTGATCCCAAGCCAAGAAAGAAGTCAACTTTAACCCCTTAAAAAAATTTTGCTTGTAATCTGACAACATACATTTTTTCTTGCTGGCCATAGTGTAACATCACTGAACTACTGACGGTATACACTTATGCTTGGATACTCAGTAGTTATTAGAAATCTCAATGCCTTTGAATATTTAACCCACAGTTATTTGTGTATTGTTTAGAGAACTGAAGCATAACTAAAGATACCATAAGGATCTATTGACATGCTTTCTGGGAAATAATGTTTATTTAGAAAGGTGAGAATAATGTATTATAATCATGCCCTTGAAAATATCTGGACAACTTTAAATTGGAAATAGTGAATTAAATAATTTCTCATTTTAAACTAAGTAAGTAAAATCTCACTCAGAAAAGTTCAGTTGACTTATCCAGAAAATTGCTGTGGGCCCTCAGGATCTGAAATGTAACTTGGGCTATAAAATGAAAAGTCTGAATTTTAAAAATCCTCTATATTCTCAAAAAGTGTAAGTCTCTGCATCTTTACTTTTGTGGGTTTACTTATTCTTTTTTAGAAGAAAATAATATATACTGCAACTATCAGTTGATGGATCTGTTACAGATTTATCAATAGGGTGATATAAGAACAGTCTAATAAAACTAGAAAGAATAAAATCCTTTGTGGGTATTTGCACAGAGCATCAGACTACACAGCATAAAGCAGGAAAGTAGTGAGAGGAGATATTTCAGTGTTGGTGATAAGGCAAAGCTGTTGGATGTCTTTCAAATTGTTATGCCAGTCCAGATGATAGTTTTTGCATAATGAGAACATCTTTCATGTGTCAGAACAGGTTTTGATTATAACTAAATAAGTGAAAGAGAGATATGTTGATAAGGTCACCTTTAATATGAAGTTTGGTCTGGGTGTCTAAAATATTTAATAGAACAGGGAAATCTGCTGATGAAGTGAGGCATTCAGAGGAAGAAACATCGTAGGACATCCTAATTTGGAGGAAAAAATAAATGCCTTTTTCCTTAAAAAAAAAAAAAAAATCACCTATATTGAGAAAATAAATTAGTTACGGTAAACAAACACAATGTTAATTATGAAACAAATTTTGTTACTTGCCATTATAAATTATTCCATTAAGCTCATGATATTAAATTAATTGTTTGGGGTTTTTTTATTATGTCTATTACAGTAGTCACACCAACTTTGCTCTAAATATTTTTTAATAGCCTCTGTCTGGTTGTTACTGGGTGTTCATGGAAGCTCTCATTTCATGTGTCCAGAACAAACAAAAGAAAGCATTTGTTTGAAGACCACATTATCCACAGGACTTACCTTCAAAGGATGCATCAGCGTTATAAGCTTAATTTATGTATTGTGTATATAGTCTTACCCAATAAGACTAGTACCTTCCTTTAAAATATACCAGAGTCACTCAATAGCCAAAATATTTTTATATCTATCCTCTTAAGATAAACTTAGGTGAAATAAGCTGGTTTAGTAAGGGTTAATTGAAATGCTAAGAGAGTTTAATATACCACCACAGTAATAGTAACATCTATTCCAAAGATTCATGGACTAATTTTCTAGATTTTGCAAGAGATTCTGGAGCTGACCTTTGAATGAGGACTTGGACCTCACCTGTATTGGACAAGTTTTTCAATCTCTTCTTTTTAACACAAGGTGAAAATATGTTTTCTGAAGAACAGTGTGAATGTACCTAAACCCTTTTCTTCTCTTTTACCTAATAACATCATTTGCTCTAGGAAAAAATATTGCCCTTTACTTATAGGCTATATTTGGATGTAGCCTATAGAATCAGAATTATCTTGGGTATAACACTACTACACCAGGTGAATTCCCAGAAGTATTGTTGTAACTGCAGAAATGTAAGGGGTGCTGATGTTATATGCATTATCACACATATATAACAAGCTCTCACAAAGCAGAGGCTATCATTTACCTCTGTCTTTGTACAGAGTCAGAATGCTGGGTTTCTCAGTGGTATTACAATGCAGCTTTTTAAAAATAACAGGAACCACCATGAAGATATGCTGCTAGGACTTATTGATAAACTTTGAGAAAGTGTTATAAATTTGTCTTCTGATGAGCATGAGAAAATTTGAAAATAAACCAATGTAAGTACTAAAGGTCAAAACTAAGTCGTACTATCAGTGCAGAGTAAGAAAGGTTGTATACATTGCATATACATTATATATTAAGCTTAAAGTAATAACAATAATAGCTGAACCTTTAATAACAGAGTACAAATGTTTTAGAATCATAGAATCATGGAATAGTTTGTGTTGGAAGGGACCTTTAACGGTCATTTAGTCCTACCCACCTGTAATGAACAGGAAAACCTTTCAACTCAGGTTGCTCAGAGCCCCATCCCATTTGACCCTGAATGTTTCCAGGGATGAGGCATCTACCACCTCTCTGGGAAACAACCTGTTCCAGTGTTTCACCACCCTCAGTATAAAAAATTTATTTCTTTTACCTGGTCTATATCTACCCTCCTTTAATTTAAAACCATTACCTGTGGTTCTGTCACAACAGGCCCTGCTAAAAAGACTGACCCCATTTTTCTTGTAGTGCCCCTGTTAGGTACTGAAAGGCCTCAGTAAGGTCTCCTCTCCCCACTGCCTTCTCCTCTCCAGGCTGAACAACTCTCTCAGCCTTTCCATATAGGAGAGATGTTTCATAGAATCATAGAATCTTTCAGGTTGGAAAAGACCCTTGGGATCGAGTCCAACCATTAACCCTATTCTACAAGCTCTCCCCTAAATGATATCCCCCAACACCACATCTAAACGGCCCTTTAACATATCCAGGGATGGTGACTCAACCACCTCCCTGGGCAGCCTCTTCCAGCATCTGTCTACTCTTTCCATGAAAATTTTTTTCCTAATATCCAGTCTAAACCTACCCTGTTGCAGCTTGAAGCCATTCCCTCTTGTTCTAT
>JAVSBS010022113.1:0-67356 GCA_033124195.1 Coracias cyanogaster
CCTTTTTTCTTTTTTTTATTTCTTTCTTCCTTTCTTTATTTCTTGTCTTTTTATTTTATTTTTCTTTCATTCTGTTGTGCTTACTGTCTCCCCTTCTTTTTCCGTCTTCTTCTTCCGTCTTCTTTTTCCATCTTCTTTTTCCGTCTTCTTTTTCCGTCTTCTTTTTCCGTCTTCTTTTTCCGTCTTCTTTTTCCGTCTTCTTTTTCCCTCTTCTTTTTCCCTCTTCTTTTTCCCTCTTCTTTTTCCATCTTCTTTTCCCGTCCTCTTTCCCCATCCTCTTTTCCCATCCTCTTCCTTTTCCTCCTTTTTCCTTCCTCTTCCTTTTCCTCCTTTTTCCTTCCTCTTCCTTTTCCTCCTTTTTCCTTCCTCTTCCTTTTCTTCCTTTTTCCTTCCTCTTCCTTCTTTTTCCTTCCTCTTCCCCCCTTCCTTTTTCCTTTGCTGTTTACCATTTCTCTTTCATTTCTTCTTCTCTTCTTTCCTCCCGCTGCGAGGGGTAGGTGGGCAGAGGATGCAGCATTTTGCCCATCCCTGCTCGGTCACCTGCATGTCCCTGTGAGCGCGTGTGTGGCTGTGTCCATCCATCTGTCCGTCCGTGTCCACCTGTCCGTGTGTGTGTGCTCCTGGTCCCGCACGTCCATCACCGCCCCGCTGGCAGCTCTGCAGAGACCACCTTGGCTGTGGGCTGGGTGCACTCGGGAGCCGGGCACTTACTGCTCTGGCTGGTGCTGTGTTTGTGCAGGTAAGAGGATGTTTTGGGGTTTACAAGCTGGGCACCTGGTGTACTTGCGGCTCCGAACACAACTTCTGCTTTGTCCGTTTCTTTTCATTTTTCCCCTGCACAGCTCAAGTCCAGAAGATGATATTCTTTTTTAAGTCGGCAGACGTGCAGAAACAGGATCTGTCTTTTATAAAGCTAAAAAAAATGAAGGAACTGTGTTATATTGTTAAGCTGGGTTGGTTTATTTTTTTATTTAGTCAGTAGTTTTCAGCCCACAGACTGCTTAGGTGAAGCTTTCCTCTGAACTTGGTTCTGGCTCAGCCCTTGCGTTGTGTTTGGTGGATGCAAAGTGCCGTCATTGTAGATGATGAAGCAGATACTGAGGAATGAGTAAAGCCCTTATTGAGGGAAACCATTGAAAAAGTTCAGAGCTGACAGGAGCTTTATAGTTGTCAAGATTTCATTAGAATTACTGGGTTTAGGGTTGGTTCTCCTAATCATACATGCCTTGAGATTTTGATGGCCTAACACCTTCTTGCCTTTTGCCTGTGTGATACTTCAGTTTCTATCAGTATCCAGGAATACTGTGCCGTGTTAACAGCATAATGTTTTCTTCAGTTCACATGTATTACAAATGCGCTGTGCATCACTTTCTACCTATAGCCTCTAAGTCTTCCTCTAAGCTGCCTAATTCAGCAGTTCTCTCGGTTCTGTATATTTACACAGCTAGTGTTCTTAAAAAAAAAAAGTGTACTGACTGCTTCACAGCTGACACTTCACAGGCATTAATATGCACATGGTGCTGTGCCTGTTTGCATGTATTTTGATTAAGACCTTAAAATAACACAGCCCATCTGCGCAGTGTGGACATTAATGGAATCATTCTCAGGAAGATGCACCTGCAAAATCTGTCTGTGTAACTGTGTGCCTAATTTCCATCCAGGATTACTCTAGATGCATGCTTGAATCTCCTCTTGTACAAAGCCTGTTTATACAGACTCTTCTGAATCGGATGTCTAAATACCGAAGAATAAAAACTTACTGATAAAATAGCAGGGGCAGTTTCTTAAACAGGTTAGGCAGGGAATTGCAAGGTTTATTCCATGTCAAAAGCTCCATGACTTTTTTTTTTTTCAAGAGTAAGCATTTAGTACTTTTTACTGAAGTTTCAATCCTAACATCATGCATATCTCCCACCATGATGCTGCTATTCTGATTATATAAAGACTATGCTCCTTGTGTACAGTTGAGAAGGTGCTCTGAAGTAATTTCCAGTAGATGTCAAGCACACAGAGATATATATTAGAATTTACATCAGTGAAGTGTTTATGGAATATTAGTACAAAAGAGCGTTCTGAGTATGTATTGCAGATTCACTGTGTGTTGTGTTGCTCTGGCTTCCAACAAGAGGCAGTGTGCTGTTTTGGGATCGTTTCTGGTGAAACTGAGGCTCAGTGAAGTTAAAAGTCCAATTCTCAACTTAGTGATGGGCAGCCTTCCATCTGGCAGAATGTCCTCTGATTTTGGGTAGAATTATTCCAAGTAACTTGCAGAAGGGCAGTCCTCCACACATTGCAAAGCAAAAGGGAAAAAAAACAGGTCTTCTGACTTCCAGCACAGCAGGTGATGGTGCCACTCTCTCCTGGGAACAATTTGCAGCCAAATCTCGCTTGTTTTATCAGTGCAAATAGTATAATCTGCAATTTGAGTGATTGTCTCTCAAATTTGAGTGAGACCAATGCCATGAATAAGAAGAGGCTTTGGCTTGCGGTAGTATATCTGATGGAAGATTTATTGTGTGGGAAGTATCACTATGACTCATGAATATGAGTCATGTTAGTGTGGTGGAAGAACAACGTCCCCAATGGGGACCTAACAGAGGAAATATTAGGTGGAAGAATGAGTTTGCTTCTGTAGTTTGAGGGAAGCAAGCTCAGAGACCCAGACAATGTGTGGGTGAGCGTGTCTGTAGCACCTTTACATACACGTAAGTCTTTTCTTACTTCTGCTGACATTTCATACGGTTTTAGGGCAAACATCTTTGCTACATGCTGAAGCTAGCTTTTGAATCTGGAGATTATGATAGGGAAAATAATAGGAATAAAAGGACGCTTTTGTTTCCAGCTTGTGATAACTTTCTTGCTAAACTGAGATTTGCTCGGTAATTATCTTGGCTTCAAAGGATATTTCAATTTGTCATACTGCAACGCTTTCTTCTAAAACCTGTTTTGATTAATCCCTGCCGAGTGATTGCGATTCCTCTCTTCTAAAAACCATTCTTAAACTCTTCCTTTTTCTCACAATGAGGAGCAAAGCTTTTTTCTTTAAAGAAAACCCTGCATTATATCAATGTCTTGTCTGAACGACCATACCTGAATAACACAGGTAGTACTGGGCTATTTCAGTTGTTCAGGCAATGCCAAAGTCCCTAGGCTTTCTTAGATAAACTTTAATTACCCGTTGTCTCCCGTGACACTGAAATATCTCCTTCCAGCCTTTCCACCTCAAGTTTTCCTAGCAAGGAAGATGTGGCTGTGCATTTCTGCCTTTACAACTAGCTCTTTAGAGAGGAGACATTCCTGCAGGGCTTTGGCCAAATGATTCTGAAGAGGATAATGCTGGGTGCTTATCAGATGCTGCTCACTTTCTGTTAGGCACTGCCAACTCTTAGGAAGATGTTTTGGAGCATGAGGGCTCAAGTGTTGGGAGTGAGGACAGGGAGAGACAGGATCTACAGAAATCACTGAACTGTGACTGAGGAATTTGGAACGTATTTTTAAATTCTTGTGGCAAATGTAGGTAGAGAAGGAGAAGAAGAGCAGGAAAATTAACGTGTTAGAAACTGTCTAATTGTATTTGGACACAAGCTTGCTCTATTTATTTCTTCTACTATATACTTCATTTTACTTGGTATTTTCCTAATGGCTTGTTCCAGTTGCTGCTTAACCTTTTGTGATCCCCTTCAGTGGAAGTCACATCAGGCTTCTGAAGTTGGCATGAGCAAAGCTTGGATGAGATGACTGTCCCATCTCAATTAGCAGAGCCAAGCAGAGACATGTATTTTGGAGGGGGAGACGCTTCTGCAAAGATCTCCCGTTGTGCTTGGGAGACGTCTATCTTAAGCCTTTAAGTGGTCTGCTCAAGCTGCACTCGGACTTACATTCTCCTTTGTGTGAGATCTTGTGAGGTAATAAATCATAACATTTATTTTATGGTTTTCTGTTTCAAATTTTGTTTAAAAATCACCGTTAGGTTTTGGGGCATTTTTCAGGGAAAAGGAGGTGTTAGTCCTAATGATTTTGATTTATAAATGACATCAAAGGTTGGTAAACTACAGGTGAGATGAAGGATTTTTGCCTTATCGTTTCAGGTAGAAAGCCCACTGAACTGTAGTCACGGGCATGGACAGAGGATGTGCTGGCAGATGTGCTGCACAACCTTTAGCCAGTCACTGAACCTGCACAGTCAATTCTTCCACCTGTGAATGAGACATAATATTAGAAGGAGGTCTTAATCAATTGTGACCTTGAGGTTTTTATCAGTGCAAAACATTCTGATTTCTTTTTAACTGAGTAGTATATACTCTTAACGATCGGCAACATTTCCAGAATTTGAGTTGCAAGGAGAGACTAGCTGGATCCAATTTTTGGGAAGTATGGGATGACTTGTCCTCTAATGTCTTTCTTCCTTTCTACCCTGGAGCATGTCACTGGTGAAAAAATCTGGCCACAGCTGTTTCATGTGGGGGAATGAGACCCTGGGAACGCAAGTTTAACCTGGCATGGCTCTGAAGTCATGAAGAGTAAGGAAGCTGCAGAGTGGGACAGGCAGGTCCCTTTTTTGTGTCCGAGACAAGCGCGTGAAGTTACTTTACTGAGTTTCCAGCCAACTTCCATGACTTTTGTAGTTTGCCTGTACTCCAGTTATTCAGAAATGTGAACAAAAATAACATGGTCATCTATTCAGAGATGGTAATGCAACGCTGAGAACCCTTGTTTTCCATCTCAGGACTTTTCCTCTCCTTTATATGGTCTTCTTTGCACTTGGAGCTCTCTGGCTGCTGTGGGTGCTGTGACCAGCAATTACAAAACCCAGACTGACATCTTCAACAGTGGAACTTGGCCAGGGGCGTAGGGGAGAGTGTGCACTGATTTCTTCTACTCACTCAGTTCCTAATGTCCAGCTCTGCTGACTAGGCTGAAATATTTTATCATGTGAATATGATCTGCAAAACAGGACAGTTCTGGTTGAGGGAAAATTCCTAGCCTGAATATGAGGGTGGGAGGCAGCTGACAGTCTTTATTCTTCAGCATCAGTAAAAGGTCTATGAAGATTAAATAGCTGATGCTTCACTTAGCAAGGAAAAAGTATCCACACATTATTATTTGCCTTTAGAGAACTGTTTCAGGATTGACAGTAGGTGGGTAGATGGTGGGTATATCACCTTATGGTATAGATTAGAGATTGAATCTGGAGTGGGGGAAAAAAAGAAACAACCCACCTCTATAATAAACATTATCGATATACAACAGGTTTATTACTCCCTACTTGTTAGTGGAAAATGAATTTCACATCACAGGTGATGCAAGTAGTAAGATAGGTTTTGTTTCCTTGTGCTGCTAGAAACAACCTTAAAAAAAAAAAGTTTCATTGCTTAGGAGAGCAAAAGCAGGCTGGGTTGCCATTCTTTATTATATTGAGGTTTTCATGGCAAATACTTGGTATCCTTGTGTGTAGTTACAAACACGAGCCTGAGATTTCTGGAAGTATTTTGACTTTCAAAGGCTTCTTCCTGTAAAACAGTATGAATAATCTTGAAAAACTTCCAGTTTCTTCCCTGGTATGGAGGAAATTTAGCAATAAAGAGAGGGCAAGTGCCTGTAAGCCCTGGCACTTGCTTGCAAGCCCTTGTGCTACAGAAAGAGGGATGCAGCCCATCCTGCGAGCCCACTGAAGAGTCACAAATCCCATCCCAAGAGGTGGACGTGGCTGCAGAGGTGGCCAAAAAGTGCAAGACCTGATCTGATTGCATGTCACAAAGCTTCTCCAAGCTGAGTTAGCCTTGACAATTCATTAGGAATGAATGAAATTGAGTTACGGGTCATGTTTTGCAAGTGCTGTCAGTCCTGATTATGCAGTTGTCTAGATTTCCTTTGCTCAGGGAGTACTGCTATCGCAGAGCTTATCTGCCATGCAGTAGATGTAAGCTATCCTTCCCCAGCTTATCAGAATCTATTTACTTTGCATTGATTCAGTTCCTTAGAAATTAATCTTTGATTCTTTGCAAAATAGAAGGATCCCTTGAGTTCAGTTTAAGCAACTTGATTTGATTATTGTTATGTCTTGAATATTGATTCTTAAGTGATTTTAATACGAGATGCCAAAACTGCTGCATTTCGCATCACATTTGAGGGGAAGTTTAAACCATTGATTGTTTTAAGTATTTTTGGACTCGTGCTCTTTGGTCTAAGTTGAGCCAACATTTGTTTGTGGTTTGACTGCTTATTACCCAAGTGCAATATTTGCAGTGCTGTTTGCTTAACCGTGTTGAATTATGTGCCTGTTGGCAGCATCCAGGTATTTCTTTCCGGAGAAAGAAATTGATTTTCATAACAAGAATTACACTGCATGTCAATTGCAAAGATTTTCTTTGAGCTGGAAAGTTTAGAGCTGAGGAGACCGGAGGGATTTCCATTGGCTCCATATTTAGTATAAAACTAATTACCACTTGTACGACAGAACTTCAGTAATTCTGATTTCATCAGCAGATCAGGGCTACAAATAATCTGCATGGACTGTCTGATAACTATTGCAGTTGTTAGGAAGGAAACAATGGCTGGTACCCCTGTCCAAACACTTACAGTACTGGGCATCCCTGCAACCCTTTATCCACTTCAGTGGTAGGACAAAGTTTTTCTCCACAGTAAGTGAAATACTCTAATGAAACCGTGAGGTAAGAATACAAAGGAGTGCATGGTTTTGAGTCCATTGTAGTACTTCGTAAGAGAAAGGTGCAAAACGTACCAGAAAATCTTCAGCAAACCCCAGGCCTGGGGGTTTTAACTTGTGACTGGGAAATTAATTCAATACCTACCAGCCTGAGCATGGGACTCTTTACAGTTCTGCAGTGGCCAGTGACTTCAGGTTCTTGCAGCAGAAAGAAAATAGTAATTCTTTTTGTAAAGGACAGTGCTTTAGCATAGGTAATAAAACTGTTGGACCGCTCTGGGAGGCTGGGGCAGGAGTGAATTGCTCATTCCTTAAAGATGGGTTGACAACCTTTGTTCAAGTCTGACATTTCATAAGCTACCTTGTGCTTGAGTTGTTTCAAAGCAATTTCCCCTGTCCTGCTCTGCTGTTTAATTATGGTACCACCTCTAGAGTATTTCTAAGAGTGGTTTTTATGTTTTCCGGAGGCTTTTCTTAATTATACGGGTAAGTATTTTTACGATTGATTCCCGAAATTAAAGCAGTTTACAACTGGGCTTATTTTGGCTTCTTTCTTTGCCATCCCTTGGGTTTATTACTAAGCCCATTTTCTGTTCTTTTTTTGTCTCAAGTTCTCTGTATATTTCCGTGTAGTTTCTTCAACATCTTTTTAATTCACTGTTTTGTATTTTTTATTGCCGCCTTTGACATTTATTCCCTTTTCAGTAGATAGCTCTGTTGTCATATTTTCTTCCTTTAGTGTCCTTTTTGCTTCCCTTAGCAGCTGTTCCCAGACCACGGGCCACGACCCCAGCAAGGCTGTGGCAGTTATGAGTGGGCTATAAAATTAAGTTGCTAATTTTAGATGCGGCGACACGGGGGAAGTGGAGAAATGTTGCTTTACAGGACGCCATCCGATTGAGCTGTATATAAAGAGAAATCACCTTTCCTTCAGCAGTCTCTGAGCTAAGACTGATAACAGCATGCAGCAAAACAGATAAAGCCTAAAGTACCCTTATGCCAGATTCCATTGGTATGATAGACAACTGGAAGCTATTTACTCTTACTTCAATTTCTCCTTATTTCCATGTCTATGGTTTTGCTCCCTGTCTCATTCCCAGAGAGCATTTTTGAAGGTAATAATCTTTAAGGCAGGTCGTAGCCAGCCAAGGAAGACACAGAGGGAGCTCACAAGTACACTGAATTTTGAGGAGTCTGTCCCTCTACTTGGAGGAGTTGCTGGCACCTTTGTAGGTCTTCAGGATTCGTAAGGAGAAAACCAAACCAAATCAAGAAAAAAACCCGCCAGAAATAAGCAGGAGCAATTCCGTGTTAACCAGTGTCACTTCTTCCCTTAGCTGTTTGCCTTTGTCCTCTTCATTCATGACTTGAAGATTCATCATACCAGGGGCTGAAATCATTAAATAATTGCCACGGCACGTGATGTGGATGGGCATAGCCCCTTGGCCATGGTTGTGCCACTGGCTTCTGTGATGTTTGACATCTCTTGTGTTTGTCTGCCTGGAGCAGAGAGGCTGAGTATGTCTGGAGTCGGGCCCTTTCTGCCCATGATGTCATGATGGGTCATCTCAGCTAGCTGTAGATGTGTTGGAGACTCTTCCACTCGGTCAGACACCCCTTGCTGCCTTTAGAGCCAGTGAAGAAAAATAGGAGGTCTTGCAGGATGATTCATCTGACCTGTTTGAAAGGTATTACTCCCTAGAAATAATTACTCCCCTACTCTCTATGGATTATAAAGGGCTGGTAGGTGGTTTACTCAGATACAGACAACTGTAAATCTCTGTATTTGGTCAGATGAATCCCTGTAATTTCCAGAAGGCCTCAGAACATTGCTCAGCAGAGTTAACCAGCAGGACTGCATTGCCCACAGGCAGGTTGGGGGGGACCTACAGATGTTGACCAACACATAGTGGCATCCCTTTCTCAATAAATTAGCACTACAGAAAAGTTTTCTATTGGTCAAAACTAGTGGTTTAGGTAAGGAGGAGGGTCTGGAACAGCTGTAGCAAGGAGGTCTGACAATTTCGTCTCAGGTATCACGTTTAGGATCTTTCAGGAGATACATGGTGTGACAGTGATGGCATGTAGCTAAGTGCTCCATCATGTATAGATGATACAGGAAGTATGAGGCTGTTGGACTGCACATTATCTTAAGAAAGCTCTTCTTTCCTCCAGAGCCCATGCCGGAGGAGGGATTACATTGGCTTTGAGGAATACTAGCTTTTGGGTTGATTTAGTTGCACCCTGTAGCAAATTTGAGAACACACTGACGTGAAGACAGTCTTTCTATTGCATTGAAACCATCCAGCAAAAATAATTGCTGGAACGTGGCAACAATTTCCTGTGAAAAGACATTTACATGAATGATTATTTCACTTATTCCCGTTATAAATGGGACAGTGTTTATTAATTCTGATTTGTCATTAAGAGGCTCCATAGAGCATGGATTTTTCTATTGTCAGTGCTGTGCTCTCTGCAAAAATTGTACGTTATCTATGAAGTCTCTCAATTAAGTAACAGTATTATGAATACTCTTCATCCATGCCTAGGTGGGAGGAGCATGCTGTTGTGCATACAGATTTTCTGCCTCATTACTAGCTTTTCTTGTTTAGCTAACTTGTTTGCCTGATCAGATAAGTGCTAATCCCTTCTCTCTTCGGTGACCTGGAGGCAGCATTGGATGGCAGTGAAGGTAGTAGGAGAGTTTTTCTCCTAAAATACCATCCGTAAGGATGGGAAGAGTGAGGAAGCTGTTAAGTTCTTTGAATCTTTTATGGCTGTGTACTCATGGGATTTGTGAAATCCTGTCTGTCAGATCGTAAGCTCTTCAGGCACAAGGACCGTGGCTGCTAAACAGGGCACCTTTTGCCCCTGTCCCAGTGGAGATAGTGTGAGACAGGAGGACTTTCCTTTTGGTGAAAGACTTGGACGGCTGGTCTGAGCTTAATTCCCACTCTATCACAGTAACCTTATGCAAAACAAATCCTTCAGTGTCCAAGCCCCCAGTGTGAAAAATTCACCTTTTAAAGACCAGATGACAGGCGAAGAGCAGCCTGGTTATAGCCCTTTTCTTATCCCTCCAGGACCTGTTTCTAATTTGGTTCGTAACAGAGACTTACTGGGTGATGGATCCAGATGGAAGACCTGAGGCATGATGCCATCTTGAAGATAAGATGAGGAATTGTTTTATTTTAGGACTTTAAAAGGCTCACTCAGGATAGAGAAGCTTGGAGCAGCTACCATGGGTAACTCTTTAAGGCAGAGCCTGACTTTGAACTGTTCCCCTGCCAAAATTCCCCAAGGTGCTGTAACAGGGACCGTCACTGAAGCAAGACCCGAGGTGAGGATGCACACAGTTACGCTTCAGGAGACTTAAGCAGGCGAAAAGATTTTGGGAATGGGTTTGTGCAACCTACCCTTTTTTGTCTCCCCATCTACCTGTGTTGTTTATTCTTTGTCTGCTCACCTTTCTTGCCTGCTGCCAAGTGCATGATGGAGTCACCCTGGAGGTGTTTAAAAAATGAGTAGATGTAGCACTTGAGGCTGTGGTCTAGTGGTTAGGGAGATGTTGGGATGAAGGTTGGACTTGATGATCCTAGAGGTCCTCTCCAACCATAACGATTCTGTGATTCTTCCTAGGCATGTGGATGATTGGGCTTGCTTTGTCCTTTTAAAAAACCCCTGATTCACATGAAGCAGCACTGCCCTGTGGTCGTAGGAGTTGTGCAATCTTGTATTTCACTTGAAATGGTCCTTTCAGCTCATGGTTTATCACAAAAGACAAGCTTCTGGCCTTTCTGGAGACGTTGGACTGAATCACAAAAGACTTTGATTCCCCTGGACTATAAAATCACTGTTAGCTGTACCACAAAAATTGAAAAGAATGGGAATTAAAAGCTAAAAATTGCAAAAGGGACTTGTGAGGTATTAGGAACTGGGGCAAATTTTCAAAAGATTGTGCTATTACTTTCGAGGAAAAAGGAGAAATAGGGTAGCCATGTCTCACTAAATAAAAAAATTAGCCTGACACTTGAAGGAGAATAAACACTTAAATCTTCCTTCAATGATTCCACTGAAGTGGAAGTTTCAAGATGGATTTGAAAATGAAAGCTGCTTCCTTTGGTGACCATGTATAAAAATAGTGGGGTGCCTCTCTCTGTCAGCACCTGCTTGTGTGCCATGGGCTATGGGATCCCAAGTCCCAAACTGTCCAGGAGAAAAGTTGGTAGATTTTCTGGATGGGTGGGTTGCTTTATATCCAGCTCTGTTTTCAAGGCATAGACATCCCTTTCTCCAGGTTCTTTTATTGTATCACCTGTGTTTGGGGAAAGGCCTCTGACCTGGTTCAGGCTGATGCTTTCTTAGTAAAAATCAGTTCTTTGGGATAGGGTTTAAACAATGTCTGAACAGAATGGGAAATAGAAATAGTAAAATTAATGTAATCCTTCCCCTCGGTGTAAGTCTTTCTTGGAATCAATCCATGAAGTCTAAGAAGGGCTCTGTCACTACCACTAGTTACCTGTGATTTAAGGTTTCAACAGTGTGTTTGCTGTTATACAGACTTAAATGGAAAATGAATCCCAATTTATTGAGGCTTCTACCATGGTGTCTTTATTTAGGGGCAGATTCTATCCTTCCAACAAAAAATTATGGAGTGCTTTAATCTGCTAAGAGGTACGCTGAGATACCAGTGGGATTGTCTGAACATTGATCCTTTTGCAAGCTGTGTTACTAAATCAGCAGAGCTAGCAGAGACTGTAGTCAATTCTGAATCACATAATTCAGGATGTGGTCTTTTAAAAAAAAAATAAATCATTGTCTGCATTGGCTTCTGCTGGTGTGATGAGTTCAGTAGCAACACTGGAAGTGCTAAAAATGCATAACTTTAAATGCATAACTTTTAAAATGCCTTCAATAATTGCCAAAATCTGTATGATTAATTAAAATTATGGCTCAATTTTTTTTTGACATTTGTGTGTGAGTGTGACAAAAAAATAATGCAGTCAGACTGCTCTCTACAGCAAAAGCAGGTGAGCTTTTTTCCACAAAATGCTTGAAGTCACAGACTAGAAGCCCCTGACCTCTGATTTCCAGGCAGGTAATTAATTAAATGGGTATCTGCAAATACTGGTGCATCTCCTGGTACACGAGAGCCAATGCTGGGACCAGCACAGAGACTGGTGTATCTGTCTGCAGACGAAAGGGATGTTAAGCAGTGCCCATGTGTTGTCCTGGGCCAGGCGGGAGGTGAAGACAGATGTTGCCCGAGCAGTAATCATGGGAGGCACCACAGCAGGGATAACACTTCGTTACCATCCTTCTCTTCTGCATTTGTGGTGGCTCTGAGGCTACTTTGGTCCCTGGGAGGGGTAGAGTAGATCCCAAGTTCTGCCCACATCCTGCCCGTCCCTGCCTGTTTACTTGCAGGGCTGTAGCCTGCAAGAAAGGCATTCCTCTGCTGCAGGACAGAGCTGAGAAATAAGGTAGGACTTAATGTGGCTGAGAGCCATGAAGAGGAAAAAATACTTTTGCCTACTCTCATTCTTTTCCTAAGATAAGAAATGGGATAATATAATGCAGTCCTAGATGAAATCTTTGCATTTCCTTTAGAAACGTTCCCTTTGCTGTGAGATTCATGCTATGGAAAGGCCATGCTTCTATTTATAGCTCGTGGTTGAAGAGAAGTCTCTCATTAAGAAGAAGAGTCATCTTAGAATAACTATTGAATGGATTTAAATTCTTCGGTAACATATTTCTTTTCAGCGCTTGTCCTCCGCAGAAAGGTGGGTCAGCCTCAGCATCAGGGGCTGTGCGACTTTATCTATACTTTGCACTTGTGTAATCCCTCTGGGGCTTAGGTTTACTTTGTTGTTGGTTTTGTGTGGGGTTTTTCGTTTTGATTTACACTAATACATGGAGTTGCAGCTGCACATCAGGATGGAGCCAGGCTCTGAGATAGCAGAGATTTGCTGCTACGAAAAAATAATTGATTCCTGCTATTTGGAATCTGATGAAACTGAAATGTGTTAAGGTTCAATACTTAGCCTTCACTTGCATGATCTTTCAATAACTCATGTTCCTTTGAAGTCGCTTCATTGTCCTGACTTTCCTCTTCTTGACTTGGTGCCAGTGAAACTGAGTCCTCTTGGTATAATTCATAGGCAGGAGTTAGAAAACTGATGCTCTCGTACATTGGTATGTGGGGAAGAAATCTTTCTGCCTCTAGGATGTTATTAGGAACAAGATGACAACTTGTGGATACTTTCCAAGTATCATAATGCTTTAATACAGTGGAATGTTGAAAAACATTGGTGATGACACCACAACAATGTGTGACAGAAGAATTAACGTTTCTCTTGCACTGAATTGCCACTATCTTTGTTCTACCTTAAGGTGGACATCAAAAGCCACAATGCTGAAACCTTTATTACAGCTTTTAAGATTGTTTTTTGTGTTTTAGTGCTTTCAACCTTACAGGGACTTCACCTATGAAGTAGGCAAAGCCAGGGAAAATGCTGGGCTCATGGCTACCCAGTGGCATTTTTGTGAATGTAACTAAAAGTAATGGAGTAGCTTTTGTAAAAAGCATCCCAAAGCAAAGACTTCAGAAGAAATGTAATAGTGAAATCTAGCTAAGATAATCTATCCAAATCTGAGGAAATGTAATTGTTTTAGAAACCTAAAAAGGAATTTTTTGTGGGTTTTGTTTTTCCTGGTGAACTCTTCGTCCTTAGTGAAGTCACCAGCAGGTTAGACAAGCTGCTACATGTGAATAAATCAATCAATACATCAGACTAATGTAGAGGTGTGGAAAAGCAAGAAAAGTGGTCCATTGTCAGTGAGAAGAGACTTAGGGGATGTGGTAGCAGATACGCTTTGCAATTTGCTTTGACAAACATTTTTCCACAGAGTTCAGATGTGGAAGGTCTGTGTCAAGACTGAAGACCTGCATTACGCTTTTAATCTTTTCTCTCTTTCATACACCTCAGAGGGAAATAAAATTCTGTCTTCTCAAAGGGGAGACCGAATGTGGAGTTGTACTGCTTTCTCAGACCTAAGAGACAAGCCATTGTTCATACAGATGGGAGCACCAGAGAGGAGTTAAGCCCACAGCAGTCCTCTGCTCAGGTGGTTGATCTGAGTACAGGAAACCAGCAGCTCTCTCATCTGGTCTCACACAGCTATTTCAAGGGGAGGGGGAAATCCCTTTCAACAGATAAATGTCAAACATGGCTATTATACAGTGTGATGCCAATCACAGAGAGAAGACCATGCCATGGAAAGGCGTAATTTATGTAAAATGAGCTAAGCATAGTGACTCTCCAAAGCTTTCATAGCATTGAAGTTTTGTTGCTTTACAGCACTTGCTTCTAAGTAAAGGTAGCAAGACCAGAATTCTGATATGGCGAATATGTCTCCAGATCTAACAATTTAGAGTTCTTAAAGTTTGTTTCCTTTCCCATCCCCTTTATAGTGTCTGGGGGCTTGCACCAGTTATTGCTCTAAGGGTGATTCTCCTCAGACGTCCGATTTGCCTGAGAGATGTAAGTGTTTGTGCCGGCACGGCATTTCACTGGAAATGAAAGCCACAGTTCAGCAGTTTAGATTTAAGCCTCCTGAATTTTGGAGAGAAAATTCCTTCCCCGAATTTGGGAGTCACCCCAGCAACTCACAGGCCGAGTGGAAGCGCAAGGGTGGAAGCTGAATGGAGAGCAGGATTGCATCGAAAGGCCGGGAAGTTAGATACGTAAATAAAGGCTGAAAAACGTACTTTCCTAAGTAGCTTTGAAAAATGTTTTCTAGTAAAATTACAGTGAATGCAGTTGCTATAGCTACCAGCAGGGTTTTGTGGAGAATTTCCTGAGGTACTTACTGTGTTATACATAAATGCATAGTTTTTCTTGGGCTGAGGATTCAGCATCGTCTTGTGTTTGGATTATCTCCTAAAGCGTTTAAGCTGCCTCTGGTATGCAGTAGCAGTGTTTAGAATTTTTGGAGAGAGTAGAAAAAGGCAAAGTGCTATCTTGATCTTGAGAATTCTTTTTGTTGTTGTTGTTGCACAGGTGAAACATTGCTAATGAAGCTGAGCTAGTGTGTTATTTTGGTTATTTGTTATTCTGTTTGGGGTCCTTTTTAGGCTAAGGAATCGCTAATAGCACTGTGGGGCTTCCTGCTTACCGTAGTAGGAAAAAATTCAAATTCTTTAATTATTAACCACCAGTGTAGCAACTCTTTTTGGGCTCTAGAAGCCAGGGAAAGGTTTCAGACTGAAACATAACACTGCAGACAGAAAGTGAGTGCATTCATTCCAGAGATCAAGTATATCAGGTGATGGTAATTGAGCACTTGAAAAACTTTCTAGTTCTGATGCGGGAATATTGTCCTTCTAAATGAGGACTGATGGCTCTCTAGAGCGGGAAAGGTGCTGCAACTTTTGGACAAGATAGAGAGGAGGTATTGGTATTAAGAATAATTTTGGACTTACATTGGCCAAGAGGTCAAACTGTGCATAATTGTCCCTTTCATCTGTAATAGTCTATAAATAAGAGTTGTTCCCTGGATACATCAACATGAATATTAAAAACTTGCATATGTTAAACTAGGTCTTACATGTATACATGGAAAATGAGTTATAAAACCTGTTTTTTATCTAACAAAGAATAGGCTATCAGTCTTGCTAACAAACAGAGGCGAAACAAGCACAATCCCACCATTTTTTTTAGGTTATTTTTTTTTAATTGGCAACAGAAAGATTAAAACAGTTAATCTTCAGAGAAGGATTGCTTGAAATATTTGCTTATCTATATATAGGATAAATTCATTTGCATCTCTGCCCATCATGTGGTGTATTAGTACTTCAACATTTTCCTTGGCATCAAGAGAAAAGTATAAGAAATTACTTACTTGCTGCTCAGTGGGGCAGGAAATCTGGTGACAAAAAAGATGTAGAAAGGGCCAAGGTACTCTGTACCTTTTTGTAACCTTTACTTGACCGGTGAGGATTGTCTTTAGGCCTCCACGTTCCTGAGCCTACTTACAGAGTCGGTGAGAGCAAAGTGTAACCCACTGGCATGTAGGACAGTTGAACATCAGGGCTCACTTCCTCCAGTGCAGTTTATGGATACAGAAAGCTCAGATTGAAGTTTAACCCTTTGGGCAATCCAGGATTCCATGAATGCCACATAGTCTTTGTTCCCATATCCATTATATTTCACCCAGAAACTGGACTAAATCCTACACAAGGGTGTTAAGCTCTCTTTGCGTAAACTGATGTAAAATTCAAAAAGACATTGCTTTTCCTAGCTCTATTTTGGTCCTTCTACTCCTGCTTCTCCAAGACAATGTCATCACTCAGGAAGGAGTATGTGTTCAGCAATCTGGGTGTGCTTCTTCTGTTCCCCATTAGACAATGACTTTATAGTCGTCTTTTCACCTTCTGCCTCTGAACTTGCTAAAGTTTCTTATTATTGCCAGTACCATCTGTTAGCTCTTGCTGCTTTTGGCTGACTTTATGTCACCTTGACCAGATGGACATCTGTTGAAATACCAGTATCTGTTGAAATATCAATATCTAAATCTTAGTTGTTTGTCTAGGCTCCTTTTATTGCATCGGGGGAAAATAAATCAACTACTCAGAAGAAGTGCTTATTTTGCTCATGCTCCTTAGGAAGAGATAAAATCAATCTGGCTATGGAATTTTTTTTCTCTCTTTTTTTTTTTTTCCTCCGTGAACTGAAATGGGGAACCATCCTGAGGAGCTCGAGTATACAACCACATGCAATGTTAGTTAGACACCTGCAATCTAAACTTGAATGAGATAAATCCCAACCAAGGCTCTGCAGTGTTTTAGGAACTAGCCTAGTGTGAAACAGTGTCTTAAATTTATCTTTAAAGTCCAGAAAGGCACAGATATAATTTGATGTAACTTCTGGCACTGCTCTCTAGCTGAGTATCTCTTTTCCATTTCTACAAGTTTTCCGTGTACTTTCTTCTCCACCAATGTTTCCACTTTTGCATTTGCTATTATTTTCCTGGTCACTACTGTATGTCCTGCCATGGGCCTGGCGCTCTCATTTTCCGTTTTCTCTGTTTTCAAGGCAGTACTGCTTTTGTGATGTCATCACACAGACCTTGGCCATCTACCTGCACAGAGCACATGGATACAGATATAGTATCCAAGACCTATACATAAAGATGAATACCCTGTTCCTGAGTTATCAATTCAGCCTGCGAGTTTGTCACCAGTTTTAGAAGTAATGGGAACTTTTAAAATTATTGAGTCCTTATCCGTTCCAAAATATGCTCCTTCCAACTCTCAGTCTTTGGTATTTACTATTACCTACTCAAGAGCTGTCTCTTTTAAGGTACAAATTCAGAGTATTACATATGAAGAGGTAAGGAAAAGTATAAGTTTTTAGGTTAAAGGTCTTCTTGAGACAGCTGGGTATCACACTTCTTCCTACAGATAATGACAAAAATTTGAGATACGAAAACCCGAAAATGTTAGGAAGACCTGAATTTGATGTTGTCCCATGTTTCATCCGTGTGATTCCTTACACCCCTTTATTTCTTTCACGGCCCTCTCCCTTTGTCCTTTCTCTCTCCTGCAACAGAATGACTGCTGCTGTTTCTGAGACTTGTGGAATTAATTAAAAGGAAGGACACAGAGGGGAGGAGATGGTTTTGGTGGTTCAAAACCCTTCATTTCACTGTCCCACCCTTTGCCTTAAGCAGAGACAGGTAGACCCAGCTGTTGTGCAGGGGAAGCTGGTAGTGACATTTCTTACTAGCTATGTGATGGGCCTCCTGCGCGTGTCAGTTTTCTGGAGTGAGAGCTGTGTATGGGTTGTGGAGCACAACTTTATGTTTCTTTTCCTTTCTATGCAAATGAAAGTGGTGATGAAAGTCCTTCCTGCTACAAAATAGGGGCAGGTTGCATGCTTTCTCTAGCTACTTTTTCTTTTTTTTTTTCCTCTTTAATTTATGGCTTTCAGACCCTGATTTGCTGTACTTGTAAAGTGTCTTCTTCATCAGCTTGCTGTTTTCCATCTTACTCACAGCCCTGGAAGCAGCAAAGCCAAGAAAAGTGAGAGGACAGAACTTTGCTTCAGGTCTTGCACAGACAGGATCATGGGAAGACCACAGAAGGATTCACAGGCAGTGATTTCCTGTGTATCACATTCAGAAACTGAGAGGAGTAAAGTGAGTTTTGGCTCAGGCTCAGGATCTCTGTAACACTGGAAGAACTCTGCTTCTGCTTCCCTCCTTTGTGTCCTCCTTACCTGCAGTCCTATGTTGATGGTGGCCTTGGCGTTGGGCATAGGTGGCTGAGACATCAAGGATATGCTATCCAACTTGTCTTCACTCAAAGCTGGTGCTGCATTAAGGCCGTGCTTCTTATTTCTCTCATTTGTCTTATTTTAAAAGGGTCTATGTTTATGGTGAAGACATCCACAGTGCAGACCTCTATGAGTCCTCCTCTCTCCTCCTAGGCCCAGCTCCTTTCATGCAAGAGAGAAGCATTTGAGGTTAGAGTCAAAAAAGGCTATAGCCAAAATTGCCTCTGCCTTAAATGATTTGAGTTATGCAATTATCAGAAATAAAAGCAAAAATGTTACATGTCTCTCCGGACAGCGACAGGGTTCCAGTCCCGCTGTGTGTTTCAGGTCGTTTCCCAAAATCCTTTGCTGCCATGCTGCAGTATCAACTAACTGAATTGCTGATAAAGGAGGCAAAGAATGGCCTTTTTCTAGAATGCCTTATGAGAATGGGTTGCTTGCAAGCTGCCTGTGTCCATTCAGCTATTCTTTTTTCTTTTTAGTGTTTTAAAAAAGAAGTGGCGATGCTTGTTCTCAGTAGACAAGAGCATGGAGATACTCAGTTTGGATGGATTTCAGGCAGTGGGTAACACAGAGGGGACAATGCCTCCTGCAAATGCTGGGTAAAAAGTGAAAGCTTCTAATGAGGGAAGGCTGGGGATGTAACCCTGCTATCTGCACCTCCCCAGCTACCAACAGGTATCTCTTGTTTTCATGGCCGTTCTTCACAGATCTTTCACTTTTCCTGGTGTGTTAGTGTCCACAGTAGAGTTCTGGGTTTCATGACAAAGGTCAAGACAATGGAAATTAGACCATGGAAAGGCTTTGCCGTACTTAACTGCTTCATCAAATGTAGTTGTTTCTGAAGAAACTTTCATAACATTAGATGGCCATCAACTTGTCGGAACTTGCGGAGGAGAAATTCACCTACATAGTGCAAGTAGGAGGCATTGATATCCCTGTATTTGGGAAATTTTCTGACATCTGGACAGTGAGGCGTTAGGGAAGTGGGGGGTGAGTGCGTGGTACTTTTCAAATTAACATGTTAATAACCCTGAGAGTGATAAGACAAGTGGTATGAGCTCATTTCTGGAGCTTGTAGGGATTCTGGTAATCCTCATACGGCATAGGGCAAGGAATCCAAAGCAATTCTTCCTTGCGTTGGCCCCGGTAGGAGTTCTGGGAAATGCTTTCACCAGGCTCCTCTTTGTTAGAAAGTATCTTGCCTATTTTCCAAACAGATTTAGGCTGTTATCCCATCCCAATTCCTCGCTCCAGCTCTGCTAGCTGACTATATAAAGCCATGACATATGGGTCCTTTTACTGACATAATCCTCTACTGTACTAAAAAAGAAAATATTAGGTTTCATTCCAAGAGCTGTAAGAACTTCCATGAGGATATAAAAAGCAGGAAATGGGCTCTATAGAGTAGAGCACGCTCATATTGAATAACCTCGAGGCGCTCAATGTTAAAGGCTTTTTCCTGATAGTTAACATGGGCTGGAGCAGCTCTGCCTCCACTTGAGAGGAAATGGGATTTGTGGGACTTTCTTCGTACAGGTTATAGGGCTTCGGCAAAAGGACTGGTGTTTTGTGACCCTCTAATGAATCAATATGCTCTGCACATAGAGCAGTAAGGACAGCCTGAGCATGTAGTTCTAGGGACAAATCTCAGGATTTTCCACTCCATAGTGAACTATTTCTACAGTTTGAACTCTTTCTATCCTCTGCAGACATCATTTGGATCTTTGTCTTGCTTACATCACTCCTCGTTAATGTGGACATCCTGCAGCCAGCAGTGGCTGCTAATTTAAATGTACGAATTGGGTTCCTCTTCCCATGAAGGCCAGTGGATAATATTATTTATTGCCTTAAATAGCCAGTGTGCCTTGTATTACATGCAGGTGGTGGACTTTTAAGTTCTAGGACATGTGTCCTGCAAACCCTGCTAGAGTGACAGCATGAGAGACATTTCAGAGTTGTGTTAAGTTTAAAAGAAGTAGGCAAGGGAGCATGGAGAAGGTTTTTTTCACTTAGCCAGGATGTGATACAGTCATTACTGGGACGGGTGAGCTGTGGAGCTCGCTGTTGAGTCATGTAGTTTGAAGTGTGTGATTCTCCCCTAGTAAGTCCATGACTACTCATAAATTATTATGTATTTAATCATTTCATTGTATTAATAACTGCAGTATTCAAATATATTTGTGCCCTAATGGATGAGGGACTGCAGAGGCATAATATGTACCAAAGTGCTGTGTAAATGACTTGCAATCTGTGTGACTAATTTATATTTTTGGGGATATTTTGGGAGTAGGAGTGGATAGCTCTCATGTAAGATTATGGCAAGTTAAGTGACCTCTAAGTCTCCTGTTGTGTTCCTAATTTTCCCGGTCCATGCTAAAGAAGTTCAGGCTAGTGTTTTCCAAAGGAAAGGGAAAATTAAGGGGAAAAAATGGATTCACACAAAATGCTGCACTGACAGGATACTTCATTGTAAAGCAAAATGCATCTGGAAGTATTGAACCAATGCTTCCATTTCAAGTTCAAGACACTCTTCCTGGTTTTGCAAGCTAGTAAATAAAGCTGGGGAAAGAAGCTGTCGGTACAAGCACTACAGATGCTGGGTCTTGGGCAAACCTTGCTTTCCAGGCATCGTTTTCCCAAATCAGACAGGCAGAGCTTCCCCTTATCACCTCTCCTAATCCCTTGGACCCCACGTATAATGAGATACTTTCTGCTTGGTAATTATTTCAGTCAGATTAACTAAGATGCTTGCAGAATAGTGTTTTACACAGAACCAGCGTTTGAGATGTAGAATTTCTTTTGAAATTCAAACTCCTCATTCACTGAGGTGAGACAGGGTTACCACGTGGCTGGTCAGTAGACACATGTTCAAATGGCGCAGTATGGATTTTCCTTACAGACGGCTGATGTCAAAGCCAAAGAACTCCTGGGTGAAGCTTCCTCAAACATTGGTTGAGAATGTGCTTTTTGCACACTAGCAAGGGACGTAGCTTTTTTCTAGCTCCTGATAAGTTATGTTGGGAGTCCAAGAGACAGTTGCACCCTGTGGCATGCCCTTAAGACTTGCTTTAGCCACTTGGCCACGTGTGAAAGGTCTGGAGGATCACTTTGTGGCATCTGTTCTCCTGGGCACTGCAGCTGGGGCACTGCAGAATGGAGTGCACCTATGTCTTGTCCCATCAGGAAGCTGGGATGTAGACACAGACCATGACTGGTTCCACCATGTGACTGCAGCCTATTTATAGGAGAGAGCAAAATTAATTTGGGAGCAGTGCTGTGGATTTGGTAGTACCCTAACCACAGACTGTAGGATTTGGGAGTTTCTATCATAGAGACATTTTATTGCAGGCTAGCTTTGTGTTTTCTTAGCCCATCAGTAGAAAGATTTCTAAGCTTGACATAAGAGGACAATTTTAATCTGGAGTTACTTCCTCTGGACAAATCACTGAAAAGTTATACTTGGGAGTATTGCATCAAGGTTTTAGCCTGCAGACACTGTGTGGCTGCAGCAGGCAAAAATACATTGCAGAGTCCTCGTCCAGCACTTAGGGTATTTTAGAATTGCAGCAGTTTGGCAGGCAACCAGTAAGACCTTGTTTTAAAGTGTCTGCAGTAGATGCATTTACAAAGGGGTCAATTTGAGGGATGAGTGATCCAAGCGTAGGTTAGGGAGTCAGGAGTGGCTGAATTCTAATTCTGACCTCCTCCCAGGTTTCCTTGAGTGTGCACACTCAACACCACGAGGGTTAAAAGAACATTTCTAAGGCTGCAAAGTGGAGCACACAGAATTTAGGCAATGCTCATGCTGAGTTAATCCAGTCCCCCTTGAAGTGTGCCTTATGGCCCTCAAAGGCTCTTGGTCACGCTCCACTGTATGACATTTTTTCCTATTTGATTCCTGTCTTGTTCCATCTCTTGGAGATATACTTCTCACATAGGAAACAGCCATTTATTATTTTTCTCCTCGTGATTGTTCAGTATGGACTTTATTTCTTGCACAATCAAACTTACTTCCAATTGCAGGAATATTAGTCATTCACGGGCCCTGGTAGTTCCAGCACCAAGTACTTCACGGCAGTAATAGAGTTCAGCTAAGGCAAACAAATTGATGGGTTTGAATGGTCTGCTGATCTTTCTCACCACCCTATTTCATCTCCTGTGAAGCTAACACATCGCTTTGGCTAATGTTGATGCTAACTGTCTCTCTGCGTCTGATCTTTTTGTAGGGATTAGGGTGGAAGTTGCTTTTGAGATGTGATACTGCAAAAGAAGAGAAGAAATATTTCAGCCCCTCCAGCTTTGCTGGCACTTAGAGCAGCAGATGCTGGAGAGCTGTTTGTTAGCAGGGTGAATGAATGTCCCCATCCAACATACTGTGGAGCTTCTGATGGTCTCCTCCTTGATTTCAGCAGACTTTGGATCAGTTGTAGTTGAACAAAGTTCCTCAGGAACAACTCTGGTGTGAGCAGGGAATTTTCTGCTCTATTATTCACATGGGTTTTGAAATAATGCCCACTGAAATCAATGGCCCTCTTTTCATTAACTACTGTTGGCTTTGGATCAGGACTGTGAAGATGCACATCTTCTAGAAATGCCATCAGATGATTTCTTTAAAAAGCATTGAACAAAGATATACGACTGCATGGGCTGATTGGGGCGGGGGGGAGACCCATCTCTCTTTTATATGGTTGGATTCCTGCTCATATCAGCAATAACTTAGATAATTAAATTGCTTAGTTCAGTAGGAAGAGGCACGACCAACAAGCTGACTCTGGGATGTCAGATATGTTAGTGTTCTGGGGTGGTTTTTTATTTTTTCTTTTTTTGTGTGTATGTGAAAAGCTGTATAATTGGACACTGTTTTTTCACCCCAGGCTAACCTCTTCTTCAGAGGAGCACACCAAGGACATTTAAAATCACATTATGAATGCCAGCATAGTTAAAACATTTATATGGTGTACGGTGAAGTCCAGTGGCAGCAGACGAATGCGTGAAATTAAGCACAATAAGAGTCTCAGCCCCCCTTGAATTTAACAGTAAGATGAACAGTTCAGTGGTACAATTTAGTAAAATGTAGGTAACAGCTCAGATGTCTTAATGAGCAGACTAAAGTCCATAACTGGACATGATTTTGCATTCAGCCTTGAATCACCCATCTTCGTACTGTCCCTGTAGGTCTTTGAACTTTTGATCTCATTAAGTAGAAGCAGTTTTACTAATGCTTCTGAAATGCTCATCTTACTATTGACTCCAGTTTTTGTTTTGTTTTATTAATATTTGTGACTGGATCACTCTGGTGAAGGATGGAGGAGATCACAGAAACTGTTCCGTTTTTTTCGGTCTCTAACTCACATGGTTTTTGCAGTTGGTGACATCTCTCAAACCAGAAGAGCAGTCTCTGAAGAGGCTGAGGTAGGGAATATCTAGTGTTTGTGCTTAAATTGCTTGTCTCAGAAATGCCGTGAAGTTTTCTTCCCTGCCACATTCTTTGTATCTGCCCCTCCTTTGCCCTTTATTTTTTCAAGATGCCATTTCCAAACAAACACTTTTGCTTCTGCTCTTTTGTACAAGTTTTTCCTCCTTGTCCCCTGCGTTACAGTGATGCAACAGCATTATCTGAGAAGCAAGGTTAGAACAACATCACTGTATGTCCCTTCAGGGTCAGGCTCTGGTTGTACAAAGACAGAACGAGCAGGATAGAAACCACCATCATCTTACTCTCAATGGACAGGGTTTTCATTTTATAAATAAGCTGATGTCAGGACATTCTTTGACTTTGGTTCAGTCAGGAATAAACCCCATGATAAAATACAGCCCAGCTGCGTGGTTCGGTTTTGGATGTGTACTTGATACTCTGGATAGCAGAGCCCTAGCTCTGCTCCCAGCCTTAGGTGATGAAGCTTGAGAAGACAAAGCAGCACCCCTGGAAATGCAAGGGAAGCCCAACAGTGACCAAAATATTAAAATATTTTTGAAAAGAGAAGACCTTGTTCTCCTTCAGCTCTTTTTTTAACGCTGCTTTTTTATGACCATACTGCCCAGAGAGTGTTTACTTATTGTTCAAAAGTAGAGAGGCCTTACCATGGGTGCTCACTGACTATAACTCCATACCAACCCCGCCTGAAAAAGCCATACCGAAGCTGGAGGTTATATAGAGCTTGTGTCTATCTTCTGCATATTGTTTATTCAGCTGTGAGGTGGTATGAATAGCTTAGTGCTATGCCTGTATTTTAAGTGTAGAGAGCTCACTTTAACATTTGCCAGCACGCTTCTCAGCCTGGATGCCATTCCCACATCGTGTTTGCATGTAGCCAGAATTATTCACCTCTTTTTTTTTTTTTTTTTTTCCCCATTAAGCTATTAAAAACGGAGCCTCAGACACAGAGTCCACAGTTTGGTAATAAACTCAGATGTGGTAGAATTTGTTACGGTTTTTTTTTTGCAATATCACTTAATAGTTCTAAATGTGTTACAAGGGAATCCCAAAGTGATGTGTGTGAGATAGAAAGAAAAAGGTATTTTTAAAAGGAGGTATTTTTGAAGGATGTACATTGACTTAGGCCACTTTGAGGAAAATTATTCCCACGTGATAGGCTGAACTAAAAAAAATAGTAATCAAAAACCCCACGTTAGCCATTTGGAAATAGGGTCAGCTACACAGAATTTCTTATTCTTGGATCACTCTGAAGCCTAAACTGTCACACTTCTGGCTCCATTTTGGCCCTTTCTCCTGGAAAGGGGACATAAATGTTGATCAGCTGCTGCCGCTCAAACTGAGCTCAGTCTCAGTCACAGACTGAGGTGGGAAGAAAACCAACTGTGTGGAAAGCACTAAAAATGCTTGTATCCAACCTTTCTTCTTAAACTCCTGAAGACTTCCTTGCCATGATATGAGTCCTGTTAATGTGAATAGGGCAATTTTCTCTCATGGATGTGTCCATACATAATGTAGTTATGAGAGACTTGATTCAATTCTTTGTGCTATAAAAATGGATAAAATTATGTATTTTGGCCTGAATGCAAGAGTAATATTGAACTGCAAATGTTTATTAAAGCCACCACAAGTTATGATTATAGATTTTAGGCAGATGTTCCAATTTGATTTGGGGTTTTTCCCACTGTTTTTATCCTGAATGACTGTTCGGAGATACCTTTCAGCATTCATAACGCAGCAATGAGCTCTTGAAGGGTTTTGTCAAAGAGTGGAGGGGAATGATGCCTCAGAGACGCAGCTCTCAGACATGGTTGTGGAGGTAGTCCTTCTGCTGGGGCAGAAGTCACTTGTGTACCAAGTGAGCGTGAAGTGCTGGGGCCTGAGTTGTGGGCTCCAAGTTGGAGTTAACCTGTGACTGAGTCACAACCTAGCAGAATGTTTTGTTTTTCCTGTTGGCTTCATGTTCCAGAGGCAGAACCTGGACCACCTGTGTCTTTGTGGGCCCCAGGTGGGCTCATTCAGCCAGGTGGTCATGGTTGGGGTGGTGGGCAAGGCCAGAATTGTATCAACCAGGAGCCAATTAGTTAGAAGAGCATCCTGTTGGGTGTGGTTTCTGTTGGGGCTGGTTGCATCTTGCTTTGCTCTCTCACTAGTGTCCTTCCATGTGAACGTCCATTGAGGGAGCCATCTCTGTCTGCTGTGTCCAGCAGGCCATGCTGGCACCAGAGTGGGCAGTGGAGGAGCTGGGTCCACAGGAACCTATGACAGGACTGTCTGAAAGAAGACTTGTGAGTGGATCTTGCTGAGTTTGGTGTTGGCCTGTGTGATCAGGCAAGTGATGGCAGCATAAAATGATGATGGCTGAACCAGCACAACAGAGCCACGTGCACCAAGCTCCCCACCATGTCATAGCCTCTGTCTGTTGAGCCAGTGTTAGTCCATCCCACCACAGTTCTGCTGACTGACACCAGCTGGTGCTCTGCTCCTTTTATCCTGCCCTTGTGTGGGTTAGCAGCTGACAAAGACTGTTTTTAATAATGTATTTATAAAACTTCACAGCCGTGCAAGCCCGGACACAGAGAAAGGACGTCTTCAGCTCTCAGCACTGGAAGGGCAGAACATCACATGGCAGATCTAGTTTCCTGTCTCTTGCTGCTGCCACTAACCTGCTCTCCCATCACTAGTGCCAGAAAACAATGTTTCTTAAAAAATACATGGGAGGAAAAACCTTAGGCTGAAGGCTCCCATAGCTATTTTAATGCTCGTCCTGATCCCTCTGCAGGCAGCTGCCTGATCGGTATTTCAGTAATGTTCTTATTTAAAAGGAAATTATAACTTCTGTAGGGTACAGTGATATTTTCATGCCCTTTTTACCCTGCAACCTTTCCCAGCTGGCTCAAACCTGAGCACCTCCCTGTCTCGTAGGGACATCATCTGGCTGAGGTGCAAACTACAGCACCTGCTTGTGCCCCTTGGGTTTAGGGATGGTACTTGAATAAACATGGTCTTTTTTTGCCCTTTAAAAAAAAAAAAAATTCTTTCTTGCATTTATGTTCCACTGCTGGCCACTACTTCCAAATTTTACCTGCGGGCTGCAGGGTTTATTAGATGTATCACTTTTCTCCTTGTCTGCATATGATACAGATTTTTGAAAATGCAGAAGCCTGTATTTTGTCCTGGAAATACGGGTTTACAGCTACATCTTGACAACTGCATAAGATTTTTCCACTTTTTTATTTCCTAAACCAGCATGACATGCACATTATTTCTGAGATATGTGGTAGAGATAGGCCCAACATTTGACTCGTTGAGACTGGTTTTGAACAAATGCTGACACCACCATTCTTTTTGTCTGTGATGCCCACAGAACCCTATTGCTTTGAAAAGAAATATCCTAGAATGCATAAGCCACTCTGCAGCAGTGATCTACAACACCCAGTGTCCCTTCATGCCTCTTTTACCCAGCTGTCAACACTAAGAAGCTGATGCACATGTTAAAAGACAAAGGAAGCAGATATTCTCTAAGAAAATGTACGAGGAAATCTGTGTTAAAGAGGAAGAGATGGATTCAGGAGCCAGGAGACTTTCCAAAATGATTCCTTAGGCAGAAAGAGCTATAGCATGGAAACTGTTTTCTCCTGTGTACCTACACACTAGATAGAACTACAGTGATTTTATGGTATAATAAAAAAAAAATACAACAAAAGCAGTAAGTATTTTTTTTTTATTTTTTAATGAGTTGGTCTGGTGTTAGAAAACATAGCTAAACTTTTTAACAGCCCAGCCGCTTTGCCTGGCTTGTTACAACACTGGCTGACTTCAGTGGTTTCAGTGACAGTAAACTCAAACCAGTGACCTTAAATTGAAGATCATCCACCTCAGCTTTTGAACGCCTTTAAACTAAGCAGTTGAAAAGTTGCATTTTGAAGCTGCTGAGTTTACTGCTGTAGAGAAGGACCAATGGCAACAAACACACATAGGAACAGCCACGTATTTTTAGAGTTTGTCATTTCTGAGGCTCCGGAACTGAGAGTGGCAATGGGTGAAGGGGCAACCGGTTGTGTGTGGTTTGCAGTCGTTTGTATCTCAGCTCTGCGTTGTGTATCTCCTAATGATGAATGTGTGGGAGGGCCAGGTCAGGAATGGTTTCCACTCCAGTGCGTTGATTGTGTAGTTGGCAGTGGGCTCAATTAAAGTATAATAATCTGGTAATCTCTCTCCTGTTTCCATTCAGGCGGCTGCACACTGAATAGAGCCAGTGAAAGACTATAGCTTTTGAAAAGTAGGTGAACTCCTGCCTCTTTGTCTGAGCAGTTTGTGTCTGGTCAAGTAAAATGACAGGCAGAAAAGACAACTCTCCAAAACGTTGCTCCCATGTCTTGCATCATTACTGCTGTTTGTGCTTCCATGAGATAACATTTGCTCTTTATTTTCCTTTTTAGGCTACGGATTGGATTGCTAGTGAGCTTCTCACCACGGAGAAAAGACAAGCTGATGTGAGAAAGGAGATATGGATATGTCCATTACAGGAAGATGCCGCGTGCCCCATCTTCTGGTTCTTCTCACATTCGTGTTCAGCGGGGAGAGAATTGAGGCACAAAGAGCAGGTATGTGCTGTTCGGCTTACTGCCTTGTGCTAAGTAGCTGCTGGGGCTTTTCCGTGGCTGAGAAGTTGCTGTTGCTAAGAGGAACGGTAAAAAAAAGCCAAGCAAGACATTTACTGCTGAAAACACGTAAGATAGATAGACCTTAGGGTGGAGATAGCTCAGGGATCAAGGTAATGATTTACCTACAGTGTCTCATTTTGCTGCAGAAAGGTTAGCTCAGGTACCCACAGCAAGGGGAGCAGCACACAGTTTACTCTGGATTTACTTCATCTACTGCGCTGGCATGAAGATCACTTCTTCCATTGCCTTCAGTGGGGGTCAGGTTAGACCTGGTGAATCTTCTGTCTGGCTGGGACTTTCCTTGTAAGCTAAACAGGAGAACACTGTTCATACCCCCTCTGGGTTTATACTGCTTAGTTGCTGACATGGTGCATGGTTTCTGGCATGGGTTTTGGCCTGTGCTGATGAGCGCTTTCCCCCAAATGCCCCTGAGTGCGTTAGAGGAAAGTGCAGCTGAGGGACTGTTCCTTCAGGAAGTCTTGACAAGGACACGTTTTTTTCTGGGGTAGTAGGAAGAGGTACCTGGCTGTCAATGATGCTACACCTCAGGGGCAGAAAATGGTTGTAGACTCATGTAGGTTACTGATATAAAAAAACAAAGGTACTTTGAGATGGAGGCTTTTGGCCTCTTATTCTAGGAAAGATGCTATTTGGTAGGCTTGGATAACTTACAAGAAATAAAAGGCTTTTTTTGGACCTCTAAGTCTAAGGAATAGCTGCTTTACAGTTCTGTTATGGGATCTATGTAAGGCTTTTTGGATGAAGTGTAGCAGGAATCAGTACTTAGTAAGAAGTGAAATCTCATGTTTTTTTCTATCTGTGGATCAGTCACATGAAGAATGTGGTAGTACCATTTATATGTTCACTCTGTGATTGCTTTAAATAGTTTTGGGCTTATGGCTTGTTTGTGAACTATTTTTAATGGCAATATTGCAAAACAGTCAACTCAGTGTCTGAGTGGATGAATACAACTCCTGGAATTATGCTTCCAGAGAGTATTTCTGTAATTACAAAAATGAAGGTTCACTTTCTATGAATTATCTCTGATATTTCCTTAAAGTGAACCGCTTCTGCCAGTAAACAATGTTATTTTAGCATTCTTGGAAAACAATCAGTTGTGTCCAGCAGTGAATATTACTGTGTTAAAAATGCAGATTAATATTTACTAAAAGCTTTTCTGCAGCATTTCATCATGCTGCCATCAGGTCTGTAAGCAAAGAATCACTGACACTAAGAAAATGATCCTGAAAGACTATCTTTTCCTTCTCTGCAATACTACTGGAACAGGCATCACTTTTTAAAACCTTAACCCTGCCATATTTAAGGGCTCATTGTCCTTGAACACGGACAGGATTCATTCTCTGTTCTGTTTGTCTTTAAATTGCAGTCATCTCACCTGCTGAGAGTCATTAAAACAAGCAACAGGAAAGTCTGTACCTTGTGGGTTTTATACTCAAACCTTTATATTTGCTAGTTAGTCTCAATTAATATTCTTTCAGACAGACTAGATTAATATAATAATGAATTTTTTGAGGGGAGAGTAGAGATTTCTTGCTTACCTTTTATGGGTATATGTTCTGTCCTTTATAGTCTGCAAAAATCAATCAGAACTACACTTGGCAGTCTAGCTGATACGCACAGATGTAAGGTAACTTATATCCCATAATATAAAATGATGTATACCATCATCTCCACACTCTGGTTACCTTCAGAGAGTTTTTCCAGCCAGACCTTTTTTGCTCTGTGGTTAGAGACAAGCATTCCCTCACTCACAAAATGCCATCACAGAACGTCATCCCACATGGACAGCTTGTTCCCAGTGTGATCCCACGTGGATGGGTTGTTCTGGTGCGCTCCCAATCCCACGTGCATAGGCTGTTCCTGTAGACACTGAAGGAACAACAGCACCTGGGGTATACTCTGCTACAGAAGTCAGCACAGCAGAAGGTGATGCTCATTTTTCACTGTTACATGCAGCACACAGGGTGTACGTTCCACCACTCTCGTAGCCATCACACAGTACCATGAGCACAGACCTACAGTGTTACAATGCCTACCGATGTAATGCTTCTGCTCTCCTCTGAAGGCAAATCCTCTTCAGGTGGCTGAGCTACCCACACTCTCCTTCCCAGTGCAGTGGGATGTTCTGGGATTCCTCTCCTCTTCAAGGCAGGTGCACAGCCCCAGGATCATCAAAAGCACCAGAGCTAATTTATGAACCGTAAGGTCAAATTCAGGTGTGGGAGAAGACACTGGGACCTTCCTGTAGGCTCAAATACTGGAACTCACTGAGGAAATACGACTACAGCCTCATTCCCCCCACCTGTGTGTAGCATGAGTCATATTTCTGTTCAGGGAGCTGGCTGGTAAGCAAGTGCTTGCTTGACTAGATGAACTGAGTATGGAACCTCCGTGGTTCTGTGGTCTGTTCCGAGAAAACAAACCCTACTCCTCAGCTAACATCTACTTTGGGTGCATTTACATGGCTGTTTTGGTCAGGAGTGCATCAAGGACAGATGACTTTCTAAGGACAGCGTCCAGGAACTAAGGGTCTCCCTGGGCTGGCAGAACAGGGTGTCACCAGCGACAGCCTGTCCCACCACCCCCAGCCAGGGAGCAGGGAAGGCTTGGGGGTGGCAGCCAGGCTCAACTGACAGTCCAGGGCCCTGCAGTGAAATAGGAGTCAACAGAACAGATCTGCTCTCCAGAGATGTGGGCTACAAGCTCAGATCCTGGAAAAACCAGTAGGATTTAAAGGAATCTGCCAACACTTTAAAGGCCAGATAGAACATCTCCGGTTCAGTGAGACATACAAAAGCTCTGTTACTCTGAGAGAAATAAAGTGGCAGAGGCACTGATACGCATCAGCTCTCTGTCTCGGGTGATGTTGTATGTGATTTGTTCTCCCCATGACTGGTCAAATAAGCTTTTTCCCACAGGTTCAAACAAGGAGGTGCAGTTTGTGAGAGGACATGAGACAAGGACTACTGGGTAAACAGTGGTTGGTGGTTGTGACCATTGACAAATAGACTTTGTAGAGCAGCCTTCAATCTTGAAGCTCATAATTTTTTAGGGGCTATGGTCTATAATAGTGAATTAAATAAACGTATGTATATACATACATTTTGCCCAGTTGGGGCATTATGTTGGTAAATCTTTGGCATCTGTGGGACATTTGTGAAGCTACTGCCTCCTGGCTTGCGTGTATTCAGAAATAGCTAGAAAACATCTCCTGGGAGATCTACTTTTTTGTCAAGTGGCTGGCAAATGTATGACCAGTATGGCTTCACTGGGCAAGCAAGTGGCAATTAAAATCTATTTGCTTTTGGATTACACAGGCCTCAGATTACAAATGTTGTGGGTACAAGGGAACTTTTCCCTTACAAAGCAACTGCCCTTTGTTGTCAAGGAAGCCATGCCCGTGTTCAGTGAGTCACCCGTTAGTCAACAGTCAGTGGCAGAGCACTTCAAAAATCAAAATAATCTTGTTACAAACTTGCTTCACCAACGTATCATGCCGAGCAAAAGAATTACTCCAAGCTGAGTATGAATAAATCATAACGTTAATGCAAGAGGGAACGTGAAAGTTTCACTGCTCGTGGTTGGGATTGGCATAGGCAAGGACGGGGCAGGTCTCTTGATTTGCCAAGGTCATTTCAGAGCATTGCCTGAGCAAAGGCGCTGCGATGAAGTTTGAGAAAAATAGCTTCATATGCATGCAGACGGTGTAGGTGAAAGATTGAGCAGAGGCAGTTAGTAGTGCAGGAAGAGAAAGGGTTTGCATTTCAAAGTGAGTTGTATGCTGCTCTGTAGATGTTCTGAAGCCGATAAGGTGAACCACAAGAAAGAAGGGCTGAGGATCTGCGCTTTGTCTGCACAGTATGGGATTTGCCACCTCCTCCAAATTGCTCACTAGGGAGCCATGCCTGGAGAATGGTCTGTCTGGTACTCTTCTTTCATCTCCCCTTAGTGATATTTTCTGCCACTCCTGCAGGTTGCAAGAATGTTCACTATGACCTTGTCTTCATCTTGGATGCTTCCTCCAGCGTCGGAAAAGAAGATTTTGAGAAAGTTCGGCAGTGGGTATCTAATTTGGTGGAAACTTTTGAGATTGGCCCAGACAAAACCCGTGTAGGTGTGGTGCGATACAGTGATCGTCCAACCACAGAGTTCGACCTGGGGAAGTACAAAACCCGTGAGGAAATCAAAGAGGCTGCACGGAAAATTCAGTATTATGGGGGTAATACGAACACTGGAGATGCTCTCAGGTACATCAACACCTACAGTTTTTCCAAAGAAGCTGGTGGGAGACTTAGCGATCGAACTGTTAAAAAAGTGGCTATCCTTTTGACTGATGGAAGGAGCCAGGATTATGTCTTGGATCCAGCCACTGCAGCCCATCGGGCTGGTATTAGGATCTTTGCTGTGGGTGTTGGTGAAGCCTTAAAAGAAGAACTCGATGAGATTGCTTCGGAACCCAAGTCTGCTCATGTGTTTCATGTCTCCGATTACAACGCCATCGATAAAATTCGGGGGAAGCTGAGAAGGCGTCTTTGTGAAAGTAAGTAGAGCTCCCAGTTCTTCTACACAATTAGAATTCTGAGAGTTGCAGTTAGCATATAGGTATGAAAAGCTCTGATTATTTTATTTCATGTTTATACTTCTATGCTGACAAGTCTTTATTTTAGTGTCTTCCACTCTGTTTCACTCTGTAAGAAGTCATTTTACTACTTGGAGGCTGATGAAGTGGTAACTTGTGGGTTCTTATGCCTAAGTCAGTCTTAACTATAGGTCAGCTTCTGGTGGTCAACTACAGAGAAAAATGTGATTTCCCTTTTGGTTCTAATAACAGTTTATCTCTTATTTATACCCAGATTCTGTTTTATTTTGTATAAGAACTGTTTGGGGTTTTTTGTGGGGGAAGTTCTCCTTATTTTCTGGTGTTTTACTGTGAAAAGGGTTCACTGGATGCTGCTGAGAATGATCTTTTAGGAAGCAGAAGGATACTTCTCCTTTTCTGCCTTTCAACATCCCAGCTCTGTTGACCACTGGTGTTCACCAGTGCTCTGGCTATCAACCACATAAACCTTGGTGATGTTTTGAATGACTTTTAATGGAGAACTGTGTGTGTAATTCACACTGAAAAACTGAACTTTGAATTTCTAGCCTCTTGGTGAAGAGGCGTGAAATGGCATTATGGCTGCTATCTCCCATGACTTTGGTGAGAACAGCAATTATATAGCCCTTTCTCCTTCACCACTGATGAATCACTCTCTTGGTTTAGTGACTGCTCTTAGTGACTACATAAAAGCTACCTGGTTTTGCTGCTTTTTTTGCAGTGTGTGTTGTGGTTACTGTGAGTTCTCTGGGTCGAAATCATGAGCCACTGCTCGGGTTCCTAGGGCTGAACTTGGAAGACAACACCTGACTCCCCCTGTGAGGCTGTAACACACCGCAGTGTTTTAATAACCAGGTCTGTAGGCTGGCAAGTCGTGTCACTGTCAAATCATAGAATCAGAGAATCATTTGGGTTGGGAAAGGCCTCTAGGATCATCAGGTCCAACATCTCCCTAACCCCTAGACCATGTCTTGAAGCGCCACATCTACCTGTGGTTTGAACACCTCCAGGGATGGTTACTCCACTACTTCCCTGGGCAGCCTGTTCCAGTGGTTAATCAATGACAATAAGTTGCCTGGAAATAAAGCAAGTCTTGTAGCTAGTGTTGTGAAGCTCTTTTATCCCTCCATTTGCAAGACAAAAACATTGTTAACATAATGCCCTGGGTTTGTGTATAGCTTCATAAAGAGTGGCTAGCAAAAGCGGGAATAAACCAGTTGACGTTGCCCAACAATATCAAGGTGTGACTGCTTTCTTGCAGCTTGAATAAAAATAGGTATGGAGAGTGTAATCGGAATACAAGTGGAAGTCATGGTGGCTATTGACTGTAAGCTATGCAGACTGAAGGAACTCCATCTTTTTCCCTGAAAATCTCACGTAATCAGACACAGAGCTGGGGTATAATAAAGAAGGATAAACCATTCTGGTGGGCATGCTCAACCAACTCAAACAACTCCCTACTGCAGCTACTGAATGCCCAAAATGTGATTTTGCTTTTAAATTCTATTACTTTCCTTTTCAAGTGTTTTCAGTACTTTGTACCTGGGTTGGTGCTTGTCACCTTCTCAAAAAATCATTTTTCTGTCTGTCAGAGTATAATTCCATTTGTCTATGGCTTTCTGAGCGCAATCTGTGTCCGCATGTGTGTGCGTACTACTTCTCATTAGATTGCAAAGACTTGCTGGGAGAAGCCTTCATCTGGAGCATGATAGCAGTTATTCTCCAAAGTGTTTGCTTCTACCTGCACTAGTGGGTTTGGTGGGGAGACACAAAGCCTCTAAGAAGATAAGTGAGAAGGAAAGGTTTCATTTTGTGAGATACAGGGAACTTTAGATACAGGGTACTTTTAAGGGGAAAACACGTTTATGGTGGGTTAACCTTAGCTGGACACCAGATGCCACCAAAGCCATTCTGTCACTCCCCCATCCTCAACTGAACAGGGGAGAGAAAATAAGGCAAAAAGCTCATGGGTCGAGATAAGGACAGGGAGAGATCACTCACCAATTACTGTCCCAGGCAAAACGGACTCAACTTGGGGAAATTAGTTTAATTTACTACCAATCAAATCAGACTAGGGCAATGAGAAAAACTAAATCTTAAAAACACCTTCCCCTCACCCCTCCCTCCTTCCCAGGCTTAACTTTACTCCCAATTTCTCTGCCTCCTGCCCCTCAGCAGCACATGGGGATGGGCAATGAGAGCCGTAGTCAGTTCATCACGTGTTGTCTCTGCCGCTCCTTTGTCCTCACATTCTTTCCCTGCTTCAGCATGGGGTCGAACCCATGGAAGACAGTGCTCCATGAACTGTTCCAATGTGGTTCCTTCCTTCCCGCAGGCTACAGTTCTTCACAAACTGTTCCAGCGTGGGTCCCTTCCACAGGGTGTAGTCCTTCAGGAACAGACTGCTCCAGCATGGGCTCCTCTCTCTGCATGGGTTCCTAGGTCCTGCCAGGAGCCTGCTCCAGTGTGGCTTCCCACAGGGTCACAGCCTCCTTTGGGCGTCCACCTGCTCCAGTGTGAGGTCCTCCATGGGAGTGGATATCTGCTCTACTATTAACCTCCATGGGCTGCAGAGGGACAGCCAGCCTCACCATGGTCTTCACCATGGCCTGCAGGGGAATCCCTGTTCCTCCTCCTTCACTGACCTTGGAGTCTGCCCTTTCCTATCACATACTCTCACTCCTCTCTCTCAGATGCTGTTGCACAGCAGTATCTTCCTCTTCTTAAATATATCACAGAGGCACTACCACCATTGCTGATAGGCTTGACCTTGGCCAGGGCCAGGTCCATCCTGAAGCCAGCTCCATTGGCTCTATTGGACACGGGGGAACCTTATGGCATCTTCTCACAGAAGCCACCCTTTTAGCCCACTCTGCTACCTAACCCTTGCCACACAACCTCAGTGCAAGGCTGCTAAATGGATTGGTTTCAGTGTAAGGACAAAGAAAATCAGACAGCCCTCCATGAACATTTAATAAGGGAAGGAAGTCAGGATAAAGGAGGAGTTTGCCTTTGTTGATGAAGACTGGGTTAGGGACCAGTTAAGCAATCTGGACATCCATAAGTCCATAGGTCCTGATGGGATGCACCCATGGGTGCTGAGGGAGGTTGCGGAGGTCATTACTAGGCCACTCTCCATCATCTTTGGTAAGTTGTGGGGAACAGGAGAGGTGCCTGAGGACTGGAGGAAACCAAATGTCACGGCAGTCTTCAAAAAGGGCAAGAAGGAGGACTCGAGTAACTATAGACCAGTCAGCCTCACCTCCATCCCTGGAAACAACTACTCCTTGGTGCTGTTTCTAGACATATCAAGGATAAGAGGGTCATTAGGAGCAGTCAGTATGGTTTTACCAAGGGAAAGTCATGTTTGACCAACCTAATGGCCTTTTATGAGGACATAACCAGGTGTATAGATGATGGTAGAGCAGTGGATGTGGTTTATCTTGATTTCAGTGAAGCATTTGACACAGCATCCCACACCATCCTTGCAGATAAACTGAGGAAGTGTGGTCTGGATGATTGAGTAGTGAGGTGGATAGTGAACTGGTTGAAGGAAGAAGTCAGAGAGTTCTGGTCAACGGGGCAGTGTCTAGTTGGAGTCCTGGATCTAGTGGAGTCCCTCAAGGGTCGGTACTGGGACCAGTGCTATTCAATATATTCATCAATGACCTGGATGAGGGAACAGAATGCACTGTCAGCAAATTTGCTGACGACACAAAGCTGGGAGGGGTGGCTGACACACCAGAAGGCTGTGCTGCCATTCAGCGTGACCTCGACAGGCTGGAGAGTCAGGCATGGAGAAATTTAATGAAATACAACAAGGCCAAGTGTAGAGTCTTGCATCTGGGGAAGAACAACATCAAGTACCAGTATAGGTTGTGGACTGACCTGTTGGAAAGCAGTGTAGGGGAAAGGGACCTGGGGGTCCTGGTGGACAGCAGGATGACTATGAGCTAGCAATGCACCATTGTGGCCAAGAAGGCCAATGGCATCCTGGGGTGTATTAGAAGAGGTGTGGTAAGTAGGTCCAGAGAGGTTCTCCTCCCCCTCTACTCTGCCCTGGTGAGACCACATCTGGAATACTGTGTCCAGTTCTGGGCCCCTCAGTTCAAGGACAGAGAACTGCTTGAGGGAGTCCAGCACAGAGCCACAAAGATGACTAAGGGAGTAGAACATCTCCCTTATGAGGAAAGGCTGAGGGAGCTGGGTCTCTTTAGCTTGGAGGAGACTGAGGTGTGACCTCATTAATGTTTATATATATGTAAAGGGAGAGTGTCAGGAGGATGGAGCCAGGCTCTTCTCTGTGATGTCCAGTGATAGGACAAGGGGTAACGGGTGCAAGCTGGAGCATAGGAGGTTCCACATAAACATAAGGAAAAACATTTTCACAGTGAGGGTGACAGAGCACTGGAACAAGCAGCCCAGAAAGGTTGTGGAGTCTCCTTCTCTGGAGACAGTCAAGACCTACCTGGATGTGTTCCTGTGTGACCTGGTCTAGGTGATCCTGCTCTGGCAGGGGGGTTGGACTTGATGATCTTTTGAGGTCCCTTCCACCCCCTAATGTTCTGTGATTCTATGATTCTGTGAAGGCAGCAGAGAGGAAGGAATTAGCTGAGAAAACAGTGAGTGGATGATGTGCACATACTGAGGATCACTCAGGCAGAGATCTGAGGACATTAACAGTGACAAGGGGACTTGCGTACTGAGGGACATGGGACACAGTGCATGCAGGTGGATTGGAACAAGTAGGTGCAGGGTAGAAAACTAAGGCAGCAAACACAGGTGCAGTGGGCCTATTTCCACAGCATCAGCAGTTACAGAAGATAGGTCTGCCATAGCTGGTCCTGGGCGGTGTTCTTCTGCTCCAGGAGCACCAGTGAAACGGTCTAACATCCCTAGATCCTTCACTGGAAGGTGAGAGGGGGCTGGTGGAGAACAGGACTAAGTGATTTCTTCTGCGTGTGCCACTTTTAAATTTCATGTTGACACAGTAGCAACAGGGAAGGAGTTCACTGTAAGGGCTGTATCTTGTACATATTTAGAGATAAAACTTTTAATAGCTGTTGTAGTTAACTTTCTGTGGTTTTAATGACAGCGCTGCATAAAACAGGAACATACAAACCACCGGGTGGGTGGAGAACATGACAAGAGCACTTGCCAAGCTGCTTCTTAGTTTGTGCACATTGTTAAGACAAAAGTATATATTGGCACAGCCAAGCTAGGGTTTTAATAGACATAATCTTCTGTGAGCTCCTGGGAGACACATGAATCAAAGAGAGGAAATGGTAGAAAGGTTTTTTTTGTTGTACTGACCAGTGATGAGTCTTCCAGTCCTTGTACTGCTGCACTACTGAAATGGGAACAGTCATGAAGTGTTGCAAATACTGGATTTCACGCCAGCAGCTGTTGAGAATTACTTGTCTCAGGTCTCAGTGGACGTTTGTCCTAGACTCAGTCATTCCATCTTGCTATATTTGACTGAATTTATTGCTAAGAACGTGTCATTAACTGCATTAATAGCATTTTAGCTCTCATTTGATCTTGAAGTAAGCATAGCAGAATGGAAAAATAACATGTCTGCTCAGTGGGGCATTGTGGCAGTGGGAGATATTTTTGCCAAACATCTCCATTACATTCTGGACTATAGTTAGCAGGCAAAAATGGGTGATCTTTCACAGGAAAGCAGGAGAGATACATTGTGCTAAAGATTCCAGAGATGCTACATGCTTCCTAAATAGGGTTTCTGCTTTTATGTTGTAGAGATAACAACAGGCAGCTATGGAATATTTTAAAATATATTAGCATCTGCTTCTGGTAGGTAAATAGTAGGTTTGTGCTTGTCAAAGAGAGCTAATTGCTTTTATTTCGACCAGGATTTAATTTAATGATGGACTTGATAACTTAGTGTATGTACAGGGTTTTCAACCTGGCTTGAAACTGGTAGCACTGGTGAGATGTTGCAATGGTGACCTAAAACACCCGTACCTGCTCAGAGATGACTGTTTCTTCAAAACACTCATTGCCGTTCTTTGAATACTGTAATGTCTGAGTTTGGTCTGTTATCATGAAGCCAGGCAGCTGGTAAGATACAGTTTGCAAAGCTGAGCAAAAACACTCCCCAAATACGCTGTCGCTCCTTAACTGGCTCCATAATGCCGAAGCCTTTGACACCTTTGGAGGACACGGCGTGTGTGTGTGATTAATAAAACTCTGCTCTGCTGCAAAAATCTGATTTTGCAACTTGAAAATAAATCTGGCTTTACAGGTACAGACTCCGCTAAGATTTGGGTGTTTCTTTCTACAGCTAGTAACAGAGGAAACACAAGCAGATATTTCCTGTGGAAGTACTACAGGAGTATTGTGCTCGACGTTGGTCTATGTCCTGTTCCTTTTTACAACCAGTTTTTAGTTGTCTGTGAGCTTGATGAGCTCCTTGCCTTGAAGAGTTCCTCTGCAAGTGTGTGGAAGACCAAAGGACTATGTCATCGTACCATTCTCAAATGCTTTACAAACACGGGGAGGTGAAATGTTTCAATGTCTAGTTGGTACCCATGGTTTGTCACTGGTTTCAGTTGATATGGTGAGGCCTGTGATAAAATATCTAACGCAATCACACGTTCAAATTATTTGTAACTTTTTTTCTTTTTTTTAATTGGTACATGTCTTTGTTTTCTTTGGGTTGTGTATGCGGCACATAAAATATAAGTCTTATGCTACCACTGGTCTGTTTCTGATCCAAAAGGACTTCCAGTCTTCAAAGCAACACCTTGAATACCATTCAAAAGAATAGTCTAAAAGCTTCAGAGATGTCTTGTTTTGAAGTCAGCTTTAGAGATGTCTTGTTTTGAATTCAGCTTTACTCTGGCTCATGGTATGTTCACAGAAGAAAAAGCTTTTTACTCTTGGCCTTTTATATTAAAAATATCTCATCACAGAGACTGTGACAAAGGGTAGGCATCTGAATTGCTATGTCTTGAATGACAGTTCTTAAGATACTTACCGATGTAGTCAAATCTCATGTAAGTACTGAAATACTGGAACACATTGGCATGTAACAGGATTTGCCTAACTGCTGACCTCCATTTTATATTTCCTCTTAGGCTCTGAGATTTCACTGTAAAAGCATTAATTTCTAGATAGCTTTGCATTAGACATCATGGAATAGGAAATGAGCTGGAACTCAGCAAGCTGGTAGGAGTGAGAGTCCTAAAGTATCTTATTGAACTCAGTTGTGGTAGTAGTTTTAATTCTTTTAGTTTGTTGAGCAGAGTTTGTGCGCTTGGGAATTTGTAGACTGGTTTTACTTTCATAGTTAGAGTAGGACTATTTGGGTTCTTCAAAAGTTCAGCTTAGCAGTAGTTCCAAGTCTTGCTTGGTCTTGCTGCAAGAGCTCTTTTTCATTGTTGTGATGGTTTGTAGGGATGTCTTACAAATGCGTACATAGCTTCTTGTCATCTGGCAGAACATGGTTCATGCCACAAGTGCACCTGTACATTTGCTTGGAAAAACCATGTTGAGTGCAAGGAAGATTGAGCTGTTCTGGAGTAATAACTGATGTATAACAGATTGATTATAGTCTGATTAGCAGAATGTGTCCCATGAAGATGATCCAACTCTTGTGCTTCTAGCTCATGTATAGGTCACACCTGCCACAAGCAGCATTCTTAGAGAAATGTCCCAAATCCAGCTGCTTAAGATTGTGGGCAGGCTAAGTGCAGCTACGAACATTTTGATTCATACTTGAAAATCTAGTCACTTCCAGATGGTTTGGGAAGTCTGTTAAAAGCTCAGCAGACAACTGCTGCTTTTTTTTAAAAGCTGCAGCTAGACAGTGACCCAGCTGATATCACTTCTGGTATCTCCTGTTGCTTCTTGATGCTCTTCTCCCCCAGCTGCAGTGGTGGCTTTCCCAAACTCTGTAACATCTCCAACTTCTAGCAATCTCTCATCTCACGGATGACAGAATCCTACATCCTTTCATCACCACTTTTGCTGGCTGACTGTGATTTCCTGCAAAGGCTTGTGGCAAAATTCCCAATCTTTTGCTTGAAAAATAAATAGAAAAAAAAAAATCACTTTTCAGAGATGATAGGCTAGATGGAGAGAAAATATTTGATGTGCTTAGTGGTGATGACATTACACAACCTTCTGCTGTGATTGGGTGGGTTGGAGGACAGCCTGGTAACTCAGATTATGGCTCCAGGAAGCATGGCAAAGACACTATTTTTCCCTTACAGCATTCTTGGCAGTATTAGGTTCTTAAAGGTCTCAAGTGTTAGATCTTAAAGGTCTTTTCCAACCTAAATGATTCTATTTTTTTTTGTTTTCAAATCAAATGCCTGAAACTCTCGGATCTGATTTTGCACTTGGTCCAGTCATCACCAGTTTAGAGCAAGATGGTTCCAGAGCTGGTGTCTGCTAGGCAGTAATTCTTGAGCTCAGGGGGTGCGCAGTGGCTGCTAGTTGGTCTTCAGTTCCTCCACAGATCGTGTAGAAATGATTGTTTTCCTAGGTCCTGACTACAGTTCTGTTCTACCACTGTGTAATCTCCATATCATTTAAATGCATGTCCAAAGAAAGGCAACGAAGCTGGTGAAGGATCTAGAGCACAAGTCTTATGAGGAGTGGCTGAGGGAACTGAGGTTGCTTAGCTTGGAGAAAAAGAGACTGAGGGGAGACCTTCTCACTCCCTACAACTCACTGGAAGGAGGTTGTAGCGAGGTGGATGTTGGTCTCTTCCCAAGTAACAAGTGACAGGAGAAGAGGAAACGGTGTCAACTTGTGCCAGGAGAGGTTTAGGTTGTACATTAGGAAGAATTTCTTCCCCAAAAGGGTTGTCAAGCCCTGGAACAAGCTGCCAAGGGAAGTGGTGGAGTCACCATCCCTGGAGGTATTTAAAAGACGTGTAGATACAATGCTGAGGGACATGGTTTAGTGGTGACCTGGCAGTGCTGGGTTAACAGTTGAACTCAATGATCTTAGAGGTCTTTTCCAACCAAAAAGATTCTATGATTCTAAATAACTTCCTAGTTTGCTTGGGACTCTGGGTTTATTCTGAGATTAGCAACAGTGCTGTTTTATGACCATACCCACTGCTAAAAAAGAAAGTCTTATTCTTCCTAACTTCTGCCAGCACAGGCATTTATGTGGCCTCACCATGAACTACAGCAGGGAGCCAATTAATGTTCTTGTTTTCTTTCCTGGATTAGTTTTTCCTCAGATTTAGTTCACCATGCAGCCGCATGGACATGTGTTGTCCCAGGGGAAGAACCTGCGCAAGGTGAGAATAAATATCTAGGAGTGGGAGGAAGACCTGGATTGCATCCTTTGGTACAGTGCTAGTTCATATCAGCTTGATGAACATTAGCTAAGGGCTTGAAAGCTGAGGAAAATCCTCCATGCGCTCCCATCGTGAATGTGAGCCTGTGCTCTGCTATCCTCTGGTTTAAGTGTGCACAAAGTGGATTGCTGGGCAGGTTCTTCCCATTCCAACTCCACTTGCAGGCTTCAGCACAGCTTGCTTGCCTTGAATAAACGGCCTGTGTCACAAAAATATCCCACTGCAGACGGCTCGCTTCATGATTCTGTCCCATTTTCCTGAAATAGGCTTTTCAGTATGCATAATTATTGCTGCTTTACTACCGATTTAGCTTCTGGTTGTTCGGGGGTATAGCTGTAATGACAGAGCTTCCCCTCCGCGGACACATGCTGTATCTGGCTGGGAGCATCTTGCTGGGAGTAGTTGGTAGGTGGGATGAGCAAGCTGGCCACCATCTTCACTTGGGTACAGACTGTCTTTCCTTGCCTCCAGCCAGCATTTTGCCATTTCTGTGATCCTGCACCCAGGTAGCTTCTCTTCACCAAAAGGGATGTTAGCTCTGTTATAGTTTTGGGAAGTGATTTAGTGATTTATTTTTCTTCCTGTGTGTGGTGGAAAAGGCAATGTCTTAGACATTGCCTTCAGGTGAGGAGGAAGTTCAGCCTCGCAGCGGCTGTGGCTTGATTTCTCCTTTTTTTGCTGAAGGAGCAAAGGTATGAATCCAACAGGCATCCAGACAACAGCATTTTAGAAATAAGTCTGTGTCAGAAAATGGTGTTATTCTACTCTTCTTTGATACAGCTGATAAAAGGAGTCTGTTCCAAACCTGCAGCTTCATGCAGATCACTGGGAACTTTCATAAGGGATTCCAAAGGCAGAAATATAATGAAATGAGATCAATTAAACCTTTTGCACTTGCCTTTCTTATCTCTAGTTTCTTTAACAGTTACATACAAGTGGTAGCATCATAAAACACGGACAATCACTTTACATAAAGCAATAAATCTCTAGACTGCCAACATCTTGTCCAAAATCACAGAATCTAGCTGAAGGATAACATCTCCCCTAGCTTGTAATAGTTTTTCTTGCATTTCAGACAAGAAATTTCTGTGAACAACGTTTGATGTACAGTAAAACTAATTGTAAAGGCAGAGAGAAGATTAGACTCATGACAAATAAAAGTAAGTCCCAGACGTTAGAAAGAAACATTGAGACAAGCGGGAAAAGTATGGGTCTCAGCGGCAGGAGAAATTACATCTTATGAAAAAGTAATGTGCCATTTAGAGAACAAAAAGAGGAAAAATATGATGACTTTGGGAGACATCTCTAAACAGTGTTGGAATGAAACAGAAATAGGAACAGGCAGAAAGCTGGAATGTATTGTCATGTGCTGAAAGTTATTAGCAGCTTGTATTTAACACCGCCTGCAGCCTTCACTGATTTTGTAGGAGCTGTGGGTGCCCAGCTCTTTCAAAATCAGGCTGTGGAGCCCAATACTCATCCAGCTTGAATCAGAAGGAAGCTTTCTCTCTGATTTGGTGGAGGCTGAATGGGGGGGTAAAAGAGAGGGCTCATCCTTGGGGCAGCACTGTTTATCCTGGTGCTTGCTTTCTGCTGGTCTGATACGGAGTGCTCAGTAGAAGGAATAACCTCTGAAGCTGGGGAGATGCTCAGCAGGCGACTAGGGCAAGGCACACAAAAACCTCTGGGGTTTTGGGATTAGATACAGGCCTTTCCATCTGAGAAAAACAGAGAGATGAGGAGAAAACACCTACTATGTGTCCTACACAAAGCTAAAATGTTTTAAACCTCAGCAGCTCTTGTGCAGTCAGGGCTTTCTTCCTCCTTCATTAACAGCCCCTAAGCTGACCTCAGACTGAAAGGACACCACTGACTTAATGTTCTAGGCTGCCCTCTTTTTTTTTTTTTTTATGCTTTATGTGGCTATTCCCATAGGAATTGAATGTGATCTTTCAGCCTAGGCTATAAATGGAGCTAGACCATCACCTGCCCTGGTTAGGTGCACCTGTAAATTAAGGATTTCCTCTGCTCTCCCTTGACTTGGGCATGTACTTTTATTTAGGATAGGGACAGCCACGTGTGGAAGCGTGCTATGGAGATTTAGTCCCAGTTCTGCTGATGGAGCTGGCAGAATTCATGGCAAATGACAGAGAAGTGTGAATGTTTCTCAGAGCATACAAACCCCCATACGATTCATTAAAGATCCCATCACTGCATATTATACTTTCCCAGAGACTCAGTGGGTTTCCTGAACCCTGCAGGTTCTTATGAAATAAATGTTTCTATAAACCCCCTATAGCAATGGTGAGGTCGGTCTCTCAGGACTGCTGGTTTTTTTTGTTTTCTCCTGGCTCCATATATTCAAGCCTCAAAGTCTTGTGATGAATAACTGCAGCGAGAGCTGCAGATCCCAATATTCCAGGTAATGATGGAGCTTGGAGGTACTACGGAGGGTTCTGGGCCTCACAGGAGGGACACAGGCTGCTGGTCACAGACTTGAGCAGAAGTTTAGCACAAAACTCTGGCCTGGATAGATGGCTACTTTCCCATCAAATAGCTTCACTGAAAAAATTTGTGATCCTTTATTGAATCAAGGTCTTTCCATCAATTGGAGGTTAAAAATGGAAACCATTTTGCCAGCAGAAGTGAACTATAAGAACAAAACCATGCTCAGCCCTAGGTAAGCTGATGCGTTAACACATGAACCAAAATGGGAGGGACCACCTATTTAAAAAATAAGTGGTAAACCTTAAGAGGTCTGGGATGTAACTGTTGCTTCCAATTCTATGTCTGGCTGAGCTGTCTTCAGAAGCCTGTGTTATTTATCCCTCTTCTCAGGACCACAGCAAAGCTTGTCCTTTAAATTTCTACGGGCTTATTCTGAAGCTGTAGGTACATCTCTGATCCATGTGAACCTTGCACGGACTCTCTGAGTTCAGGCTCAAATGACATAATAATTTCCTTTTCCAGCCTTTGATAACACGAAGCAGTACATCTTTTCTGCTGTGGAAGTTAGTAAAGGTTATCAGCCCTTTCTGCCACTGAATTTCAACTTCTCATTTTGTTTTCAAATGAACTGAGCCAATGGGCAAAATTAAATTGTAATGTACCGGTCTGCTGAGAAGATTTCTTGCTAGAGCTGCACTGGTTTAGCTGGTGGGCTATTTTTGTTAGTAAATTGTAGGGTTAGTGTTTCAATCCCATGAAGTTCCCTACAAGTTACACCCAAATACCAAATTCCTTTTCAAGCCAGGAATCTTGTTTATAATGTGAAACAAAAGCAGTGGGAGCACTCTGAACACCTAAGAGAACTGCTTTTTGATAAAGTACTAATTAGGGTCTTTAATACGCAAATGAGAGATTATAGCAAGCTCGGCTATCTTAATGTAGTTACAAATGATGGAGAAGGGTTCAGAGTTCTGCATAAAATGCCTTTGGGGATGCTCTCCGTTTTGGGAACTGTGAGTACTACCGACCAGAAGCAGAGAAGGTATCTTTCTGGGATGGCAGCTCAGCTGGATACTGTGGGTTTTCTCACTTGCTGTCCTAAACTCTTGAACAGCAGCCTTATGTGATGTCAGGTTTCCACTCTGTTCATGTCCTTGCAGCTTAGCAGTCAATATTTAGTGTCAATTTGGCTATAACTTGAGCTGTACTCTAGGAAATTAAGAAATTTATATATAAAATACATACAGATGTGTGCGTGCATAAGACATTTATTTCTCTCTCTCTATATATATATATAAGGTATTGGAAATAAAGCTGTGTCCTTTCAGCCTGGAGCATCAGTCTTTATTTTTTACAGTGAGGTAGATAAAAAGCCATAGCACATTGAAGTCCTAGTGAAGATGAAATACAGGACATTTTTACTGCAGTGTAACTACACACAGTCAACCCAATCCACCGTCTCCGAGCGAGACTCCGTTTAGCTACGCTGCGGTAGAAATCACTGTGCTTTGTTCCTCCAGGGTTTTATAGCAGGATGGATAGCGTGTATTAGTTATCTACTCTAAAAACCTCTCCGTTGTGTCAGTGAAGATGTAACATCTCTGTGAGAGGCTGCAATACTAATATGACACAAGTAGGATGGTGCAGCAGAATTTTAGTCGTGAGTGCTAAACACTTTCTGGCAAATGACTCGGCTTGAGGCTCTTTCTGGGTTTAAAACAGATGTTGGATGAAAACTGAGATTGAGAAATTGAATTAAACAATATTGCATCTTTATATTCAAGTATGTTGAGTGGGATTCATATAATCTAACTACAGTGGCCCGAAAGTTGGTTAGACTCTTCTGATAGTCAGTGGAAAGGAATAGACACCTCCAGAGAGTGATTCATCCTTTTCGAAGAAGACTGTCGAAGACAGGCAGCGTGATTCAACCTCTGAGTGCCTATTTCTTTTCATTAACTTTTGAGAGAGCTTAGACAACTTGCTCACACCCGTTTCCTCACTTTGTCAGCCAAAAGCAAAAAGAGTTGAATCTTTCTCCTGCGGCGTTCTGCGAAATACAATAATATTTGGTTCCGTATGCCAGTATAGCGGTCTGTTGGGATTTACTTTACTGATGCCTAGATGGGCCAGTGTGGTTGCAAGCTGAGGTGTGCGTGTTGCATTTCTCATCTAGCTACCTGATGCTGTGGGATTTGTGCAGTCGCAGGAGGCAATGCCACCTTAGAGAACTCTTGTTTTGGGTCAAACATGGTACTGCTAAATTGACTTAATTCCTAAGGGACTACTCCTGTGGGAAGAATGGTTTCCCCTCCCTTATCTTGGGCTTCTCCCTAAACATTGTGATAAGTTGGCCCTTGAAGTAAAGTGCGTTGTGATACTACCTGCTGCAGTCTGTTGGCTCATTATAGCACGGAGTTAATGCTTTAAAAAACAACTAATGGCTGAAATACAATTAAGAGTAACAGACAAGGAGACAGCTTTTTAAATTAATGTTGTTGAAAGACACCTTTGCTGCAAAGAGCCTTTTTTGTTGTTGTTGTTGTTAATTGAAGCATGAAGGTTGCATCCTGAGACGAGCCTGCAAATCCGCTCTTGCTTAATGATCTTTCTGATGTTCACCATAACAAAGCCAGACCCCAAAGCAAACTATACTCTACTGGTATCAAAATGGGAAGGATGCCAGCTCAGACCAGCTCACATGTTAACCAAGTCTGTGTTACCGGTGCATACTGATTGTCCTCTCATACAGACATGCAAAGAATTCACTTGTAGGACCTGGTGAAAAAACCTGGCAGGAGAACTGCTTGGTGCCTTCTGTGGGTTTGGGGCTAGGAATGGCACTGGAAAGCTGGCAGATTACTTTGAACCAGTGGAGTTCCCAAGTGTGCGTTCAGGTAATTAAAAAATGATTTATTCAAGTTTTTTGATGAATTCACTCTGGGCGCCATTTGCAGAAATGTCCCTGTGAATGTGGCGCTGCAGTGGTGTGTGCTGGCAGAGAGCAGGACTCGTTTTGAGTATTTCGACTCTTTTATTTAAGTGTGACACGCATAATAAGGATCATGACAGAGAGGGGATGTGCTCAGGGCTAACAATGACAGAGGACCAAAGTGATCCAGACCAGATTTTTTGTCTTGGATTCCTGAAACCCAATCTCAATGCCCTCTGGTGCAACACACTGCACAGCTCCAGCAGAGGCGAAAGAGCTCTGCTTGCCACTTTGGGAAGTTCACTTGGGGGTCTAGACTAAGAACCTTGGATATACAATTTTTTTTCAAATCCTGTCGCTATTTCCCCATGTATTTTGGCAGTGCCCAGCCCCACGAGTCTTGTTAGAGTGCAGACACTGGGCATAATGCTCCCGCCCTGGTTCAGCTTCTTGGCAACCTGCATTCACAACCCCCCTTCCAGAGAAATGATCCCCCTTTAAGACTTGTGGCCCTATTAGTTCAGAGTTAGCTGCTTTAACGAAAAGGGTAACAGAATATAAAGCCAGAAGGAAGTCATCATTATCTTAGCTGTAATGCATACGCCATGAGGCTTGAACTGTGAGTGTCTGACATCTCATGAAAAAAGGCAAAATGTCTTGGAAAATTTACTGTGTTAGTTGCAAATCAATATATTTAGGGAGGTATCTGCTAACTATTCCCCCAAGCTGTCAGAGCTCTCAGCTGGAATAGTGAGTCATGCATGTTGATTTTTAACAGAGCTGTTTAAGGACTAGTGTAAAATTTGCAGAGCTCCAGATCTTTCAAAAATTTGACATCATTTCCACTAGCTGTTCCTACTTCTATTACCAGGTAGAGCAGCTGATGCTTGTCTTGTTTACCTATCTGATAAATTGTTCTTTGAGTCCGTAGTAGCCTTGATAATGTCCTGAAGAATTAATTTCCTTAGCCTAATATTATATTTATAATGTGTTCATTGCCAGCTGAATATTTACACACACACACCTCTTTATACGCTGTGAGACACTGCAGTTTCACACAACGTAAGATGGTGCGCAGGAATTTCTTTAATTTATGACTGGTTTAGAATCAAGGATTTTTATCATCTATAATTAGCAGTTTATCCTAGTGGGTGGTTTGGTTTGGTTTTTTCATTCTAAATCCTTTTGCATGTAATTATTTAGTTAAAAATACTGTCCCGGGTACTTGCTGACAGCACAAGAATACAACATAGGACCACTAAACAAATGGAATTAGTGGATGAGTTGCTACACCCTGCCACCACATTCAGCTCCACAGGCTATTTTTGAGTTGATTATATCTCTCACGTATTTTGGCTTTGGAGGTAGATATATGTATTTGTTTTAGAGCAGGGGGCCTGTGATAAAGTCTCAACATTTTTCTTTGATTTTCATGAGCACTTGCCTTGATGATAAAATGTGATGCCCTCCTGAAATTTCTCCTCTTTTGGTCTCACAGGGACAAGAAAGTTTTTCCTTGTTCAGGCTCTACTGTAATTTTCCTTTTTTCAGTTCTTTGAACGTTAATGGTCTTAGTTGAGATTATAACTAAAGCAGCAAGTTTTATTTTGGGACTCTCATCTGGAGCATGGAATAGTGTCACTCATCTGTGTTTATGCTCGGTAGTATCTCAGTACTAATTATTTTCCATAAACTACTACTGTAGTAAGATAATAAATGTTTAATTAGCCAAACATCTTAGAAAGTATTAGACTCTGATTTGCCCCAACTTTGTACAGCTATTTATATAAATTCAAAGTTATTTCTAGTGAATACAATGCTTTTCTTAAGCTCACACAGCAGGGCAGTAAAAGACTGTGGCAGGGGAGTTGGAACGAGATGATCTTCAAGGTTCCTTCCAGTCCAAACCATTCTATGATTCTACAACCTCAGGAAAAAAATCCTTGGTTGACCTGATTTACACATGGTGCAGTTCCCTTCCTCTGAAGATTTTCCATGAGGAGTTTGGTGTACCCAAGCATGTGTTGGAGTTTAGAGACCCTGGTGCTGTATCCAGCCTCTTCAGTTCTAAAATAACTCTTGTCCTACTAGCAGGGAAGACACGTGAAACAAATGTAGAAAATCTTCTTAAGAGATTATTCCACGCCCATGGCTGTATTACATATGGCAGGCAGGGGATGTCCCGACATCTTCCTAGTGTGCTCAGCCCAGTCCAGCACTCAAGATGAACTTGACCTGGCTCTGCAGGTTTCTCGATGGTGTTTCTGCTCACCTCTCTTCGACTGCTGCTTGACAGGCGTTGGCAGTGTCATGCCAGGATGATGCTATGTTGGTGCAATTCAGGAGCGGTGCAGGAGCACTTGAGGCTGTAATTGTGCAAGGGTGGCCCTTTCATCTTCTGTTCTTTTCTTTTTTCTTCTCAATAATTGTTTCCCCTTCACCACAAAACGTACAGGAGAAAAACAGCTTTTCAAGAAAAGTGTTCTCTACCCGTAACTGCTGTGGTGAAAAGGAGAAATGCCAAGAAAAGCAGATAAATTTATGCCAATAAGTTCATAGTCACAGAGGTTGGTGTGTCTATGGTTTTTCTCCCCCTGCCCACCCATCATTATAGCGTAAGTTGCCAAGTAACCTTAACCTCCTGTCACCAGAAAGCAATGGGGCTGAGGGAACCAAGGGCACTCCCCTCTTCATCTGCTTTGCCCAGGGAGCCACTGCCTGGGATTGGATGGTTTCAAACTGAGCGAGAGATGAAGTGTTGATCAAGTCATGAAGTGGAAAGGTACTGGCTGGTCATCTGGTTGTGGATATGGGCCCTTCCTGGCGGCCACTGATGGGGAATTCCACATCTCCCATGGACCCAAGCATCCTCCAAAATCCTACCTTGAAATTAGCCTCCTCTTCTGCACACTGTTCTTTTTATAACGTCCACTATTTTAAAAATGTATATATATGCTTGCTTTCAGTATATGCAACTAGAATCTAGGGAATGGAAACCACAGAGCTGGCTAAACATGCTATTCATGCTGGGTGGATCTGTGCTCCCATGGGGGGAGCAGAGTGTCCTGATGTTCAGAATAGTATAGGCTGAGTTTTCAGTAAATCAGAAGATGTTCCATTATATAATTTTGGATTGGAAAGTGGAGAGCGTAGACACATAGCTACAATATATCTCTAATTGTATAGTAATTCCTGTAATTTTTGTTGGGTTTTTGATGGTGGGTTTTTTTTACATATTGTGATGATTTTCCTAGGGTTGGTAGGACCTATGAAAAAAAAGCAGCTGAAGTCAGTAAAAAGAAACCAGTGTCTGGATGTTTTCTTGCTCTTAGGCTGAGCTTTTCATGTCACTTTCTGTCTGAAATGTCAGGCTAGATGCTAAGTTTGATTCTCCCTGGACTTTAGGGTTGGTAGCTGAGGAGGAACTGTGCTAGGGTGATAGTGTGAAGTGTTTAATGTTATCTTTCACGGAGGAAAACATAACACAGTGCTTACTCCTCTACGAATCTGCCTAGCAGCATTTAACCTTCCCTGCTGGAAAACGCTCGTTCTGCTCTGGCAGCTCTTTTCAGTGAATGTGAAGCACAAAGAGGTGAAATCCAACTGTTGGAGGTGGATACTCTCTTAGAGTATTTTAAAATGGGCCAGCTCAGGAAGTGATTCTAATAAGGTACGCCACAACAACATTAATGCAAAAGCAATTACATTTAGCAGTTTATCTACATGTATAAAGTCGTTAATGCAAATAGTACCTTGGATCTACATGGGCAGCTTTATGTTTGTCTGGACAGATACTTTGTGATGAAAATGTGGTCTGGATCAGTATTTGTGCAAGATGCCAAGAGAGTCATGGTGCCGCGGACATGGAACTGGTACTGCTGCCAATACAGACCCATTGAAACACTGTCCTGTCCTTAGCTGTTGCTTGCCCAGGCCTCCTCTCAAATCAGGAGACAAGGTGTGCCTGTAGTCCACTCTTGTGTCTCTGGTTTCTGTGTACAGGTTCAAATTCATTCTTACTCAGTAGAACAGCAGGTGTGAATCTGCCTCATGATTCAAGACTTGTTTCTGACCAGGGATGAATCTGGCCTTTCATCAGAAGAACTTCCCTGCCCAGAGATAACGCTGCCATTCTCTCTCTTTATGCTCTCACCATTTACTAACAGGATTGTATAGTCTCTCTGGAATGTCTCACCTTCATTATGTTTGGAGAAACATGATTTCAGGAACACATTCTGATTAAAAGAATGGACATGGTGAGTTTTTTTGTTGTCCTACTCTAAGAAAACGGTTTAAAATACACTTCCCGTAGAACATGACTGCCAGTCTGTTTAGTGTGTCACTCTGCTTTGGGCTGAATCGGAACCTTACCTTCAAATTACTCTTTTTTTTGGAGTTGTAAATGACTGTGTACCAACTTAGAAAATTCATGCTACATTAACACACTGTATTCTGAGCTAATGAATAAAATTCCCAAACCACCTTAGGAAATATGACCATCAGTGCCCATCGTACCTTTTGAGATGTATGTTGATGCCATTGTAAAAGATATAGTCATGTTCGGCTCAGCCTCAAACTGCTGGCTTTAACAGCATTTCTTCTGAGAAAGGAGAGATTCATTTCTAAACGTGCGGGTATCTGTGGGATGTGTGATGACCCATGAAGAGGCTTTAGTGATAGTCATAGTTTTCTGTAACTGTAAAGTCTGTGAATCTGGCAGAAAGACCTGAAACAAGCTCTTTGTTGAGAGATCACCAATATATTTGCCTTATGATTTTGATCAGCAGAAAAGCCACCAGGCCACCTCTCTCTTAGACTCTGACCTTTCAGAGCCTGGTTTAAATCTGTAAGTGTCTATACATATAGGGTTGTTTGCAGCATCTTGGCCCTAGCATGGGTAGAAGATGGGATGAAGGAAAAAATGGAAAACATATCCTTTGATTAGAAGGCAAACTGTGCTCTAATGGAGGTTATTAGAGACAAATTGAAGACTTTGTTCGTCCATAAGGCAATAGCGTGGTTTTCTTGTTTGGTGGCCTGGAAGACTGCCAAGATGTTTCTCAGTAACTAATCCTCAGTTAGTTACGGGCACAGAAAACAATGCTACACATCTAACACTTAACAGGCAAAGAAGACATACAGTCATGCTGTCGATCGCTGCAGAGAGCAAGCTCTCACTTTCCCACCAGGAGCGCTGGGTCCATTTTACTACCCCTGACTTGTCTACTTCCCAGAAAGGCAGTGGTAGAACAACTCAAGAGGAACTGGCCTTGAGACTGGTCATTATAAAGATAGTCAGTTCTGCTGTGAAGCTTATGATACAGTGGCTAGTGTATGGCTAGAAAAGAAATGATCCAAGATGGATCAAGCCTAACTTTGAAAGGACTCAGTCCTGCATTGTCTTATTTCTTATGGGAAAATTCTCTCTTTCTGTAACACCGTATGTCATATAAAACCATATTCTGGCAAAGAAGTACTCCCGTAGGGGGCAGGTGCCTTTGTAGGATGGAGTCACTGTCATCTGGAAGGCATTCTGCCAGTGTCATCTCTTGTCTGCTGGGACAACTACCACTACTGAGCTTAAGGCAATGTCCTGGTGAAGCTTAAGCTACTAGTAGTAGCTACCACTGGTACATGAGGACTTCACATCTACTTGTCTTCTTGGTGCTCCATTGTAATCAGAGCTGGAGTAACTCAACCACATCTCTGCTGGTTCTAGATAGCTCAGAGTGAGCTGTGGGATTGAGGCAACTACTTTAAATAGAACATCCTCCTCTGTGGATGACTGTGCTGAAGCGTAGCGATGGAGAGCCTGACTCTACACACGCATGCAGTGGAGCAAGGAGAAATGCAACCCAGAGAGATGTGCTGTGTTAACACAGGCCCTTGGAAGCTACACCACCGCCAGTACAAGGGCTGGGCCCTGGCACTGTCCCACCATAGCCCACGGAACACTCAGTGGGATGGGTTCAGTCTGTGCTAATGAGCTCTTTTTAAACAATGACCAGACATGGTTCAGGGAATAGCACAGTCCCAGGCCAGGAGCCTTTCCCTAATAGGCAGCGGGAATGTGGTATGGTTTTGGGTGGATGGGAGTGGGGAGAGTAGTTTGTCTCTGCCTTCTTGCCTTCCTGGCCAAAGAACGAGTTTGGTTTGTACAGAAATACAGAAGTGTTGAGCATCATAAAGCAGATGGCATGTTTGAGTGTAGAAGCTTTGGGCCATACTACACTATTTGGGGCCTGAGTGGGGGTTCCCTCAGCTAGTCTTGAATGCTGTCATCATCTTTCCTTTAGTGGCACAGATACCAGGTTTGTAAGTAGGCCTTATGCACATAACATCTGTCCTAGTGTCTTCTTCTATGTGGGTTTAGGTTTTTGTACAGTGAACTGTGAAGTCTGATCTGAGAAGTTGCTGAGGTGAGGAGCCCAGTGAAACACAGCAGTTCTGGAACCATGAGGTATCACATTCCAAGAATGTGATATATTACATATAATGGTTTCTCACTGTTTACCAAGCCAAGGCTGCCTTTGACCTCTCCATATGGGGAACCTGAGGATGCTGCCTTTCCTGCCTCCATCCTTTGCTCCCCAGTAATTCTGTGTGGGCCTTATCTAGATTAATATCCATTCACCTGAATGTCTCTGCATCCTCAAATTGAGCTTTGAGTGCTAGCAGCCATCGCAGGACACATCACTGTTTCATAGCAGGCCTCGGTTGTTAGGGATAGGACTTTGTTTGTGGTGTCCTATACTGCGCTTTTAGCTTTGTTTCTCAACTATCAGCAGCAGACAGGTGTTTGCAAAACGAACCAGCCAGCTACATTCTGCACTCATTTACATTGCTGTAAACCCAGATTGATTTCACTTTAATGAATAACTAACCAAGAGAGTTGGCCTATCTCCACACTCAGCACTAATCAGTATTTTTCTTACCCGTGCCTGCAGAAAAGCCGATCTGTTTTGCATCCTGAGCTGAAAAACACCCTCTGGTTGGCGGGAATTTTCATCACCAGCACGTATGTCATCCCTCGGAGCTTAGAAAATCCCGTTGCAGGACAACATGATTTAGCCAAGCTGCTGGCGCTCAGGAAGTGTGGGATGTGGAAAACTAGACCTGCTCCCTGCCATGGGGACTTCCCCGGAATTCACGCCGGCCTCCGTTTACTCGTGGCTGTTTTTTGCGCTAGCCCCTTTTCCATGCAAATAGACCAGCTTTTGTGCAATGCCAGCGCAGAACTGTGTGAGTGGCAGCTGCGCTCGGCGGTGAGGGCAGCCTGGCCTTTGTTGGAGGGCTTGGTTCTTGCTCTTGGTTATTCAGAGCCTCAATTAAAGGAGGCGAGCTGCGGTTATTAGTTGTGCTCACTGGGGCAGAGCACAATGAGGTCGGCTCAGTGTGCGAGGGAACCCCCTGGATGGCTCAGACAGCTCAGGCCTCCGAAAGACCCAGGGGGAAGCGGGGAGGGGATGAGGACAAAGCTCCTCGTGCTGGTGCCAGGCAGGGACACTTGGGCTGAACATGTCACACGCGGCCCTGCTCTCCAGAGGGGATGTGGGGCGATGCGTGGGAATGGTGCCGGTGCCAACAAATCCTGGCAGTGCGGCCTTTTGTTCACCGGCGGTATTTGCTGAGCTGATGGATCTCGTTTCCATTGCTCTGAAGTAGAAGGTGGCAAAGGGCCAACTGGTCCACACTAGGACTTGTGAGGTGTGTTTTGGAGTTATTAAAAGTTTTTTTTAAGAAGTGGATTAACTTCCTTAGCTCTGTTTTCCATCCCCTGCGTTCCCCTCTCATGTGTATTCTGCGTAATTTTTATAATGAACTTACACTTTTTGCCACTTGATGCTTTTGGCCACTCTGGCTAATGGTAATTATACAGAATATTTATAATCTTATCAGAAAGCGCTTATGAAAAGCTTTAATGTGTTTAGCCATAATCTTGTAGCAAACTTCACCACTGTTCCTTCATGTACAAAATCCCAGCCCACCATGTGCCCTGATACACTTCTGCAAGCCCAAACGCATTCTCCCGCAGTCCTTGTCCAGAAACAATTTCTTCTTTAGATCAGCACATAAAATATCTGCTCCCCAAGGCTGCACCTCTGCAAGATAGGTGAGGTAAACATGCACAAACCTTCACTACATTCAGTTAAAGCTGAAATCTGTCTTAAGGAGGGGAGGAATCCAGCCTGGAAAAGGTAGCTGTTAACTTCCTTAGGTATTGCAGTCCCCATGAGAACATCAGCTCCTCTTCCAGTTTTCCCTCTACATTGGTAGCGTATAACTGCAAAGTAAACCTCACTGAATAGGCAACTTCCCCAGTAACTAAAGCTGAGATACTATTTTCCCATAGCCTATGAAGGACAGATGCTGTGATCCAGGCCAAAAAAACCACCTCTGCATTGATCAGTAGTTTCACAGTTATCTTAACTCCTCTGCAACATGCACCCACACACCTTCCCAACTGCTTCTGGATCTTGTGGGCAATTGGGTATGACCCTCAGGGAGCTTTCTGCAGGGATACTTTTCCGTAGTGTTGCCTGATAAAAACCAACTGGTTGTGCTGTCCTTTGCTAGGTGTTTGTGAGCCCTTCAAGCTGTGCTTGCTTTCTGTGTAGAGACACATGAACACCCCAGCCAAGCTTGGTCCCTGCTCCTCCCTGCTTTTATTTTGCTTTACGCCCAACACACTCTGTATAAAGTGTGGGAAGTAACTGCTAAAGAGCTCCAAGAATTACTTTTCTAGGTGTTGACTATACTAGTAATAGTCTGCCTCTATGCTAATGCAGGCAAGGTGAGTAATATATGACATAATAGGCGTGATAGGGAAAAAAAAATAAAGCAGTAGAGTTTGCCTGGTTCTCAGTGCCTGTGTGGCTCTTTGGTGCAACGCGAGCATCTTCATTTTAGGGCTGTACAAAGGCACAGACCAGTTCTGAGGGGTTCTGAGGCTGCATGGCTGTGTCCACCCCGTGCCGTCCTGGAGCCAATGGAGGTGAGCTGGTCCAGGGAAAGACATGGTGGGCTGTGCTGAAGAGGATCGCAGTGGATCCCTGCACTGGCTGATGATGAGGAGCTGACGATGAAGTCCCACTTCTCAGCTACGTAGCCCCAACTGATGCAGCAGTTGCTGGTATATGCTCTGCAGAAGGGGAAAAAAAATCCAAAAGGAAAAAAAGGAGTTATTACTTGGCCTAAATTTGAAATGCAAGTTCCAGGGATCCTTGAAAAAGAAAATCAGGGGTGTGCAAATTAAGTAAAAAAAAAACAACACCAATCTTGTGGGAATTAATGCTTTAAAATATGCAGTGATTCTGCAAGGACACCTTCTGGAGCTGGGTTTCACTACAGACCACTTCTTTTGCTGAGCTGCTACTGAGGCATTTGATGAGAGCAAATGTGTCCTTCCCTGAGTCCACAAGAGCTTTCCTAAAACTGTTTTTCTCCTCAGACTGGAGAGGAGCGTGCAGGATGAGCAATTGCTGAAAGTTGTCCTTCAGGACTCGTCAGAGGCTCTGGAGCTGAAATACTGTACTTCTGCCTGCAATTTTTATTTTATTTCTGATTTAAAGATCAATTTCAAATCTCTCTTTCCTAACTGGCAGCAGATAAAATTATCCACCTCCCACACCAAATACCCCTACGTGCATGGGCTTGCAGACATTACATTGTGTAGGAAAAGAAACCTCACAAAATTGATTTGGGACCTCTGAATGAAATGCCTGTCAAGGGAAAATGCTAATTCGTCAAGATTGAAACTTCCCGGCAAAAGCCAATTTAGATAAATTTTTGGTGATGGAAAGAGATTGGAAAAAAGTTTTGAAGTGATTGAAACGTTTATTTTGGTCTTTTTTTGTGCAAAGTTCTGTTTTCCGTTCCAAGATGCTAATTAATTAATATCCTTTTAAAAATCAATGCAAACCATGTTCCCCTTCAGAGCGTCCCTAGAGAGGAACCATGAGGATGGGTACGATTGCGCTGAGTTTGCAGGTCCTCTGGAAGGACGGATTCTCCAGTGCTGTAGTGTTCCTTTTACGGTGTGAACTCATCCTGGCATGTCTGTGCGGAGGCTTGGGTTGCGTTGCTGGCAGACGAGCAGAAGAACACCACAGTTTGATTCCAAAGACATGAATAAGGCAGCACAGGTGTGTGGAACAGTGTGGCAGTCGTTTTATGGCACAGAGCTTGATCAATGGGAGCTTTTGTGGCACAGACGGGCTCTTGGTGGGGAATGAAGACCTCAGCATCCAGAAGTGGCAGGGCTGTAGCTGCTCATTAATACTCGTGTGCTTTCCAGTTCTTGAATTGTTTCCTTTTTTCACTCGGGGTTGATTCTCTCCCTCCCGCCTTGTAGCGGAGTTGTCTTATCTGAAGCATCATTTCAGAGCTGACATTTTTGAGCGGGGAAGACTCTATAAGGGGAGAAAGGAACAGGAAGATTGAACCAAGCTATGTTGCACCTAGCTCAAGGGACAGAGCTCAGGTTGTGCCTGCTTTGATTTGTAACCCCCAGATGCTTCCTTTCTAGGCTCCAGTTGTAACATCCTTTGTGTAGCAGAGAGAGGAGAGGGGAAATGCCCTCAAAAACACTTCCCGTTTGATTGCTTTGCTTTCAGTTGCTTTTAGGCTTCAGGAGAGAGATTCCTGTAAGTGCCCATGGGAGTGAAGGGCCCAGATCTCATGCAAACCTCCTTAGAAAGTGTGGGCCTGGTGGCATGTGTAGGAACTGGCAGGTGTATAAGGCTTTTTAGATAAAATTTACATTGCACTAAAGTTGCCTTTCAAACCACCAGTCAGAAGTGAACCCAGTGCTTTCAGCCTGGCTTTTTTTGAGGGGTGGTTGAGAGCTGTGAAAACCCAGATAATCCCTTAAAGGTCTTTACATCTGTAAAGATGCCAAATGTCAATGTCAATAACCCTTTTAAACTCTTCTCATGTAAGAAAGCAGGCACTGGGCTTGATTCTGCCATCCTTCACCCATTTTGAATAATGTCTTCTTCTGGCTGGACTCTGTACCATACTGGAAGAACCAGAATGTTTACTGAGCCCTGGAAGCCAATGGAGGGTGATGGTACCCAGTCTGGGACAGGCCCTTCTTCTCACATGATCAGTCACTTCATCTTTACACTATTTCCATTGCTATGCCCAAAGTTTATCCCTGTGAAGATTATCAGAGGAATGGTTTGCTCTTAAAATGTCTCTTCTGAAGAGCTCTACCACCAAAGAAGTGTCACACTGATTTCTCTAGTTGGTGATGGAGCCTTGCACATGCCCACCGCTACCTTCTTCCCTCTGTGTGGCCGGCTCAGTGTCTTGCTCATGAAAGGTCAAATTCAGGTAGTAGAAGGATGTGAACTGCAACCAGGTAAAATGCTGAGTTTGCTGAGGGACATCCAGGCCCTGCTGCCAGGATGTTGATTTGTCCTGACTTCTTCTAAGAGGAAACTAAAGTCACTTAGTTATCTTAAACCCCCTTCCATTTTGGAAAGGTGATGTTACAATTCTTTACAAAACAAAGTTAAACTGTTAACTAGAGTCAAGGATTGTATTTATAGGGAAATTTCCTCTCTTTGCTCTTGTGATAGAATTATACTGCTGGCTCGAGTCCCAAAGCCACTGTTATAGTAGCCCCCAAAAACATCCATGCGGAAGATGGTACTGTTCAATTTGAGTTGTATAATTACACCAGCAGAGTAACACCAGTCAGAGTCCCTCTTAAACATGTCCTTGAGCTATATTTCTCTCTTGAAAGTTGAGTACCACTAGTGTATATTTATTGATCAGCTGAAAAGGCAGCAGCTTTGAACCAAGTCGCTTCTAATTAATTCACTTTTGGAACTACTCTTCAGTAACAGAATGCCATACCTGGATTTCTTATTATTATTCTGGTGAAGCCATTGTATTCCTAGCAATTTAACACATTAAATAACGTTTTCAGTCTTCTCAGGATTTGCTTTTTAAAAATCAATTATAAACCCTAGCTTGGCACCTCATCATTTTGACAGTGCACAGATTAGGAGACCCTATTCTCTTGTCACTGTGCTGTGGCACATAGGAGGAGAATGGACAGACTGGCTTGTACCTCCATCTGGCAGTGGGAACTGATGGCTTCGGCAGATCTGTAGCTGTACCGCTCCGTTGGGCTCATTTGGGGAAATGTGCCTTTCATGAATGCTGAGTGCAAGTGAGATTGATGGGGTTTTATAGCAGAAATACTGTAATGTTCCTATTCAGTGAGAGCCAACATACCGAAGCTTCACACTGAGTTTATTTTTAATCTCCGTTGTTTCAATTACAGGACTAACACAGAATTGCTACTTTAAAAAACAAATGGAACAAACCCACCTTCTCTCTTGTGTCAATAGTATTTTACGGCACTCGAGTTCATCCTAAAACCAGCCATTGCTGTTAGAGATTTAGCTTTTTTTTTGCTACTGTTGCTACCATCTCCCTGTTGCTTCTGGCAAAGTTTTGCTTCCATATTACTCATTTAACAGCAGAGGAAAAAAAATAAGAGAGATCTGTTTCTGTTAGTGGAGATGCTTTTCCTCCTGTTTCTACACTCAACACTTGCATGTGTAGTATTGATCCTTGTAAGTTTTTAAAGGAGTATAAAGCACAGATGTTTCAGCTCAGCTCTTCTTATGGACCATACAAGTCTCATTTCTTTATTACATTGATGGATATTGGAATTGACCATACTGAAAAATCCGGGAAGAGAAAAACCTTCTTTTATAAAACTTGATGAGCGAGAAGAGGAGAGAGAACAGTGGAATTTTTGAATGCTTGTCAGTTCCACAGCCGTAAGATTGTCCGTGGATTAGACGGTCTCCCTGGAGCGGTTTCTGTTGCCATCCACAGACCATTTATCCTCTTCTACATCCCTAGAGAGGCACTACGTGCTGATCTCTGCTTTCGGGAACCTCGCTTTTGTAGGTGGTGTGGCTTTATCTCCCCACAGCCAGGTGAGTAGTACCTTTAATCCTTGCTCTTCGTCTGGGACACAGGGGCAAGCAGGAAACTTTCTCAGCCTTGCAGGACCCTCCTCTTTCCAGCCTATGAAGAACAGGCAGTGAACAGCTAAAGTTGTCCCAGGAAGCCAGTAGATGGGTCAGGAGTGACATGGTCCATCTGTGCCCATAGAGCAGCCACTGGGGAAGGGCTTGTCACTGTAGCTGCTGGTTCCTGGAGGATGTGCTCCAACTCAACTTCCTACTGTCATCCTGTTGAATATTTTATAGCTCATCGGCATGAAGACATTTTCATGACATTTTATCTGCTAAGGCAATTGTCAGCCACTCAGGAGAAACCCTGTGGCTCACTGGAATCAAGCCTACTTTGCATGGTGAAGCTTTACCTCTTTTCCAAGATGGGCCAACCAACGCGGAAGAGGTGGACTCGTGCCCCAGAGTAGCAATCAGCTCACAGCCTGGGTGGAAAGCACTGCAGCTGCTAATTGCTTTCCTCAAAGCCTTGCGCTGTTTGCCGACAAGCTCCTTGGCACACAGTCTGTGTATTTGTTTGGGGGCAGACACAGGCAAATTATCTTGGAAGTGCCGAGGCCTGATGCTATAGTCATAGTTCCCATAATGCCATTTATTCCCCGTGGGAGCATGTTCAAATTAATTCTGTATGCTACTCACTTAAATGGTGCTAATTACATCAGTCCTCTTGACAATATATATCTACTGTCAGCCATCCAACAAGTTTCTTGCAGTTGTGTGGGTGCATTAGACAGGGAAAGGCCGTCAGTGCATCCTGCAATGCAGGTGTCTCTTGGAAAGATGAGTTGTCACCAAGATTCGGGAGCTTCTCTAGGAAATTTTAAAGGACATATGGAGCTAGACTAAGGTTTAGAGTATGGGATCAACCTGGATATTGGGCTGTTGGGCTGTTGGACATGCTCCCTGTTTGGTGGGGTTGTGTAGTTGTCACTTCACGTGGGCTGCGGCTGTAGTAGGATGGTCCCTTTTGGAATCAACATCCAGAGCATGGACCAGACAGAAATGAGAAATAGAAAAGGCAGTGGACGGTGACAAAAGGAGAAGAGAGAAAAGCCTGGATCCAGGGTGAGAAGGTGGCATAAATGCATAGCACAGCCTGTCTCATTGTGAGGAAAACAGCATTTTTCACATTTAAGTGATTCTGGTGTAAGTAAGGCCAGACAGAAAGCAAAGGGTAGGAAAATAATTTAACTATTTTTATCTTTTTTACCTTCAAAAGGACTTCAAGTGTTTTGCAGATGCCAGAACTCCCTGCATTTCCCCTGTCCCTACTTAAATAGGATACAACATTTCTTGGCTGTGCACTCAGCCCCTTTCCCTCTTTCTTGCTTGAACTGAACGCACTTAAAAATTGGTGACCCGTGACCATAAAATGAATTTAGCATTTTTACCCAAGAGGCTCCTTTTGATCTTTATTACAGAGCTCTTAGCTAAGGGTGATATTTATGGGCTGGATCCAAACAAGTAACCGTAAATGCAGCCAGAAGCATTTTGTGGCAATGTGACACACTCATGTGCAGCAATGTCTGGCACATTTTGGCCCAGGCAAGCTAACGCTCTGTCAGAACATTTCTAGGGCCCAGATGGGTCCTTACAACATGCCAAGAAGTGTTCATGGTTTGCTGCCGCCTTGTTCTGGGGGCTAAGACCACTTGCTAATATAGACATGGGCTTGAGCGTGCTTGGCCTCAGTGCCCACCCAACCATGCTTGGTTTAATTGGATGGATGTAACTCTGGTGCCTTTGATAGAGTCTAACTTGGGAACCATGTGCCCTTAGGTTCCCCCTGTAACCAACAGGAATAGGGTAGCTTTTTCAGGGGTAGATCAGGGCACCTAAATTGAGTTTCTGCTCTGAATTACCCTCTGAAAGAACCTTGCTTCTCCATTTCTGTAAAAGGAGCCAAAGAGGAGCGTACTCTTGCCTAGGACCTTAAATGTATGTTGCATGAATGCTCTCTGGGGTATAATACCCAGTAGTAGTTTTGTTTGTCCTCTCTGTGGAATATAACATCTACTGAACAGTGGTGAACATCTCCTGAATGTGCAGTTGCTCAAAGAACCACATTTTCAGGCTGCTGTGCTGATCATGGGGCAGGGAGCCCTGCAAGTGCAGGTATCTACCCTCCCACTGCAATCACTTGGGACCTTCTTAGCGGCCAGGGAAGTCTGGAGGGCAGTTCATCTGAGTGTGGGTGTGTTTTTAGGATAATGTTTCAGTGGAAAAATGCGACAGCCTTTGGATATTATGAGGAGCAGGGTGGACTGTAACTGTGTTTCATCAGTCTATAAGCTGTGTTATGGGGAGGGTTTGTTCCATTTGATCGTGTTTATGAGGCCCATCGCTGTGATGACAGTGGGCCTTGGCGTGCAAATGTGGAAACCTCATTCAGAATCAATGCAGAACTTAATCAAAGAGAAGGCGGCATAATCCACCTTGGCCGCAGTGGCCATGAACGGGTGCTCTTCCTGGCGCTGATGGACTTCAAACGTCCAAGTGTGAAAATACAGTGTGATTTCAGAAGCAAAGTGAGAGCTGCATAAGGCATTAAATTGCAAGGCAGAATCATATAATTGCCGTGATGCTCTGTTTTACCTACACCTTGCTACAAATTATAATGTTAGTATAGAAGCAATTGCAGTATCATTACACTGTCAGTGCCACCACTGTAGTTGAAAATTATACCAGGTTTTTTCCTTATGAAATTGTTTCCAGGGGTGGGTGGCACTTTAAGGATCAGTTCACTTGCTGGGAAATAATATCTGACAATGAATATTTGCAAAAAGTAGTTAGTGAGTATGGGCAGAGTGGGGAGGTATTGTTTTAAAAGAAGAAATATATTTAAAAGAGTGGGAAAAAAACCCTGTTACATGTTGAAACTTCATAACAGTCCATGAACAATGTTTTATAAAAGAAAAAAAGAATAAACAAAGGCAGTGCTATATATAGGAGCCAGTTTTGTCATCTGACTGCAGGGAGTTAAGTGTGCTGGAGGAACTGCTGCACAGCGAACCATCTCAGTGAAGAGCAGAGGTAATGGGGGCTGGGAAAGCTCCTTTGAGAAACTACTTTCACAAAATCTACTTAAGAAAAATTTTCTCACCAGGCTCTTGCCCTTAAAAGCTAGGGTTCGATGGGAAAATTTGTTTCAATGTAGAAAAAAATGTGCAATATTAGCTAAATATTGCAATTTGCAATATTAGCTAAATTAGAAAAAATGAAGCTTGCTCTATGCAGGTATCTCCCCCTTCTCCCCCCAAACCCCAAATCTCTCTCTCTTTCAAGGTTATTATTGTTTAGCTCTGAAAAGCACAGAAGATTCAGGGTTAGTCTTTGGACAGTGGCTGAAGAATAAGTTATTTCTTGCAAATGATTTCAAGTGTGGTCTAAATTTGTGGGAGACAACCTTTAATGAGGTCTGGATCTGCGAGACTTGTTTCCTTATTTGTGGATAGAATTTGTGGTGGGCTAAAGATTACTATCGGGGATGAGACAACTCAGATGTTTAGTTAGGAATATCACGCTTTTTAGAGAAAGTGGAGACTTTCTGTTGCAGGAATGGAATAATGATGGAGATACAGAGGCTAGCTGAATCTTCGGCAATGCACTAGGTGTTGAGAGTCTGGAATCCTAAAATTCTCAGTTTGGAAAAAAAAAGAGAAACACAGTAATAAATAATGTTTGCTTTAACCTTCCCGTGTTTCTATTCTCACCTCTCTACTTTATTCTTGTGTAACTTGACAGCTACACGTGTTCAGCATTCATTATACACAAGTCCCTGGAGGAGCCCTTGGCAGCTGAGGGCTTATTTATTCTTGAAAAAAATAAAAATTAAAATGAAGAAACTATTTCAGCAAAGTCCTAAGGACAAAACGATGGAAAAAAGGATCACAACAACTGGCAACTGGGGTTTGTGTTTAGCACTTTACAGAGAAGGTTGCTCAACAGAAAGCCCCGCGGGGCAACAGGATCACACCATTCCTGGCCAGGGACCACTGTAACAGACACCGTGCTGTGACTTTTACCAAACTTTCCAAGTGAGGGAGTTGCCTTCAAAAGGTGTTTTAGGAAACAGCTACTCAGACTGAACTTATGGAGAAGGCTGTTCTTTCAGTAATTATGGTCTTCCTACAGTACAAATGGAAATGGAGATTCATAAGCTTGTAGGATGATGGGGGAACACCACAGTCCATCAGTGTGACTGGACTCGTGGAGAAGGCTGTTGTTCCAATAAATATGCTTCTCCAACAGTACAAATGCAAATGGAGCTTCAAAAACTAATGGGATGAGGGGGGAACACCATGGTCCATCAGTGTGAGCTCCTGCAGCACTGCAGGCTGTGCAGGTCCCCCACACCTTACCTGCCTGTCAGCTCTGGCTGAGTGAACTGTTGGGGCCTGAGTTGTGGGCCCCAAGTTGGAGGTGACCTGTGAATGAGTTTCAACCCAGCAGAATGTATTGCATTTCATATTGGCTTCATGTTCCAGAGGCAGAACCTGGCCCACCTGTGTCTCTGTGGCTCTGCCCTCCCCCAGGTGGTTGTGGTTGGGGTGGTGGGTGAGGCCAGGGTTATATTAACCGGGAGCCGATCAATTAGAGGAGCTTTCTGTTGGAGCTGGTTGCATCTTGCTGAGTTCTCTCGGTAGTGCCTTCCATGTGAAGGGCCAGTGAGGAGCCATCTCTGTCTGTTGTGTCCAGCAGATGATGCTGGCACCACAGTGGGCAGCTGAGGAGCTGGGCCCACAGGAACCTATGGCAGGACTGTCTGAAAGAAGACCTGTGAGTGGATGTTGCTGAGTTTGGTGTTGGCCTGTGTGATCAGACAAGTGATGGCAGCATGGGATGATGATGGCTGAACCAGCACAACACTGAATTACTGCTCGGCCCCAAGGTAGACACATGAATCTGGGGTTCTCAGCCAGGGGAGAGCCTCATGTCCTCGTCAAGTAAGTCAGTCCAGAGATGGATAAAGGAAAAGTTGGAAAGGAAGAACAGCCTTATGGTTGCAGTATGTCTTGCATCAGTTTCAAGGGAGAGTTTGGCAGATTTAATAGCTTGCTACAGTGCAAAATAATTTGTTTGTTTATAGACGCTAAATGAGCCTTTTTGTTTCAAACTAGCCCTTTTACCTTTGCCTTTCTCTTTGCCTCTGCCCTTCCTTTTTCTATTTTCTTTTTCCTCTCTTACCTTATCTGTGTTCTGTCTTTATTTTTTCCCTCCCTCCTCCTCTCTCCTGTTTCCACTCCCACTTCTTTCTCTCTGCTGTTTTATTGTTCTTTTTTACTTTTCCCTTTTTCTGTTCCTTTTCCTAGCCTTTCTTTTGAAATGGCCTGGACGCAGAGACTTAAACTATCAGATCATTTGCATTGTTCTTTTTGAAACTCACAGCCTTATTATTACTGTTAATTTAATGCTAGTGAATGTTCCTGAGCTGATGTGCTCTTCTGACATGTCTCTTTAAGTGCATATATTCCGTAAGACATACAGTCTCTTTTAATTTGAAAATATTTGACAGCTTCAGGATTTTTTTCATAGGGAATATTCCAGAGGATGATATGTAGAAGTGGGGCTTAAATGGCTCATTATCATCAAACGGATCTCGGTATTATTTTCTTACAGAAAAGGGTGTTACCTGCTGTTAGATCACTTTCAGAAAACTACATTGTGCTTCTTTGAACAAGAAGCTCATGGAAGCCAAGAGAGCTTGTTCAGTGCTCAGCAGGATTCAGAGGAGGATTTCACAGAAGATTTCTAGAAAGCAAGACAGAGAGGCCCATATCCTTCCAGTTCTTAAGTGTATTTATGATGGGGATGGCCTCACTTACTGAGCTTAGGTAGGAGTTTCTCAGTGCCCAATGCACTGCATCAGTTCATGGTGTGTTCCCCATGAAATGAAGCACTGCAGAGATCACAGTCTGACTGTGACTGAGGACATCTCTGGAGGGCATCTCCTTGCTGGAGAAACAAAGTCCTTTGGGATAATTTCAAGTGTTTCTGTCTATGTTTTTCTATAAATCACCACTCAGAAGAGGTTTTCTCCTTTTTAACTATGAAGGAAATCTAGGGAGAGAAGTCTTTCTATGCAAAAGCTAAACTTCCTGAATGCTGGTCCTAATTATCTGCTTTCATCAAAATTGATAATGCTCTGCCAGACGCATTGTCACTATGAGATCTGTGAGCGTCTTTTGCAAGTATTCAAGATACATTTTCCATAAGTGGATGTCCTCAGTGCTTGGAAATGATTGAATACCTCTTTGAAAGATGCACAGTATCCATTTCTCTTGGAGATTTGATGGTTACTACGACTACAATAATTCTTCCCAATATTTTCTGTTGTTACTAATTTGTATTTAAGCAGCTCTCACAGCAGGAATCTCATCAAATGCCCCTGTGTTCTTGAGGACCATGTAGGTTGGAGCAAGGGAAGGCAGGAATGAGGGTGGAAAAAGAGAGTCCTGGATGTGACACTCTTGTCTTCTGTCAGTTCTATGTCCCTATGGTTATTTGTAAAGATCACCCTGGGACTGGTGCAGGTAAAAAACTGTTGTTCTCGAGTCAGCAGCAAGACTTGTATAGGGCTGAACTGGAGTCTCTTCTTTTCTCTTTAATGGAGGATCCTTATTGCTCTCTACAGCTGCCTAAAAGGAGGTTGTAGTGAGGCTGGTGCTGGTCTCTTCTCCCAGGTAACTAATGACAGAACAAGAGGTAATAGCCTCAAGTTGCACTAGGGGAGGAAAAGACCTCTAGGTCTTTTCTTTCAGGTTGGAAAAGACCTCTAGGATCATCTAGTCTAATCTTCTTTGAACATCTCTGTCCCCATCCCCTAGACCGTGTCCCAAATCGCCACATCTACCTGTTTTTTCAACACCTCCAGGGATGGAGACTCCACCACCTCCCTGGGCAG
>JAVSBS010022113.1:71584-89217 GCA_033124195.1 Coracias cyanogaster
ACCAGCGGAGGAGCTGGGCCCACGGGAACTTATGGCAGGACTGTCTGAAAGAAGACTTGTGAGTGGATGTTGCTGAGTTTGGTGTTGGCCTGTGTGATCAGGCAAGTGATGGCAGCATGGGATGATGATGGCTGAACCAGCACAACAGACCTTCATCATTCTATGCTCTGGATTCTCTTTCCTGTCTTAGCACTTTAGGTTTGAGGTTTTTCTGAGTAGGAACTGCTCTTTCTAAAAAGTTTACGCAGCACCCCAATGGCAGCTGGGCCTTCAGATCTTCCCTTCCAACTGCTCTGAGAGTGGAATCATGTTCTGTATTTTCTCAAGTTCTTGTGACTCTCCTGCAGGTTTACAAACCAATGAAAGAGAAAAACCCAGGGTGTTGTCCTAACTAAGGGAAAGGTTTGGGTCATCTATTTTGTTTGGCTTCTTGAGCGGCCAGTAAGTAGAAAGTGACCCAAAACCAGATGTAGTGTATTGGGTGTATTGCTCAGCAGGTGGTTAGGGGACAAGAAGGGTATTTAGGACAACCAAAGACTGGGAACAGAATTACTGCTGTGGGACCGTGTCAGACAAAACCCAGGAGATCAGCCTTTGTTGGTTCTATAGCCTCCAAAATGATGTGTTTACTTGTGATAATTTTGTACTGTTTTTTTTCCTTTTCAGATGTCCTGTGTCCAAACGTCCACGTGGAAGGAGATCGATTCAAACACACCAGTGGGGGGACTGATGAAATTCCAGGTAAAGAGACACATTTTTCTGCTGTACATCTGAGAATTGAAATGGTGTAGCTGTATGTTCCTAGTGTGATGTTCTGATTCATTACACCTTTCCTACTTGGCATTTTCCTAATCCAATACATATTCAGTGGTGGAGAAGTATATTAGAAACTACGGGGCTGGAAAAGTTATCTGATGACAGTCGACAGCAAATTAATTGTGAGCTTTCTTTTGATATGACAGCAAATTAAAATGCCAATGGAGCTTAGTGTGGTAGATAGAGGAACGCAGTAAGTCTTGGAGATTGCTTTTTTTCCTACTATTCCACATTTGTTGAATTTCAATGTTCATTTGTTTGATCTGTGATTCTTTTTGGATGTCCAAGCACAATGGTAATTAACACCGAAGAAATGCTTATTCATGTGTATATAACAAAAAAAAAAATGTCGAAGAAGAACCATCTTTTCTGAAACACTTGTGAAAAATCAGAGGGAAAGCCGGTCTGGTGATATCTCAGCTTTTCTGTGAGTTCTGATATATCTTTCCAGGCAGCTGAAGGACTTAATCTGTCAGATATGTGTGGGCTGCGTCTCTTTTCTAGCCCCCCAAGACTGTTTGAGCTGTTGGCAGAGAAAAGCTGCCCATCAAGAACGTACTGGGAATATCTGTGATTGACCCAGGAACATAAGTCACTGCAGTGGGAGGCTGGAGGCTATTCTGCAACTTGATTATGAGTAGAAATGGTCAAGGTTTGACAGCTCTGCTACTCACTCAAGAGTTTTTTCATTGAGGGATTTTCACTCCCTGCACGAAGTATCAGTTCAAACCCTGCTGTCTGTAGGCAGCTTGTTTTGGCTGCAGTCTGATTACATCTAAGCTGTGATAATGCTGGGTGGTAACATCTTTTCTGGTCGTTAGACCCAAACTCATAATCCTCAAACAGCCGTTTTTAACTGCTGTCTATTGCTAGGTCTTGCATCAACCTATTCTGGCAGTCCTCCTGTCCCTGAGCTGTGCAAACAGTAGAGCTATTCAGCAAATAGCCAAACTGATTTTGAATCAACCTATTTGCAGTGGAAGCTGCTGCTCAAACTGAGGAGGAGGATTGTGTCCCTTCTGAGATTATCATCTTCTGTGTGATCCTTTCCAGAAGAGTGGAGTTGCAAATGGCTGCCTACATCTTGTTCTTGTTTGTCTGAATTTTAATTCAAGTGCTAATTACTAGACTCTGTGCTTTTATCTGACGTCAAAAATATATCTCCTGTTGAGCAGTGTAGAGGACAAGAATCCTACTTCAGGTGTGGCACAAAAGTTTTTGGGAAAGTGAGGTATAGATATATACAAATGTGTATTTATATGTGTATGTGCATATATTTATGCTCTTGTGTGAAGCGTTGACTTCTCATAGAATCATAGAATCATTTAGGTTGGAAAAGACCTCTAGTATCAAGTCCAACCTTCATCCCAGCATCTCCCTAACCCCTAGACCATATCCTGAAGCACCACATCTGCTTGTTGTCTTTTTCCTTTTATCTTCAAATCCCGCTTCCTTCCTAGAAAACAAGCCAATATTCAGCATTTTAACTTAAAAGATGACTTAGCTATCTTAGATCTGTAGACTTGTTCAGGTTGGAAGAAGGGTCCTAGGGAAATCATCTGGTCCAACCTCTTACTCAAAGCAGGGTCTTCTTCGAAGTTAGATCCACTTTGAAGTTGGAACAGTTTATTCAGGGCCTCATACAGCTGAATTTTGAGTATCTCCAAAGATGGACATTCCACAGGTCCTCTAGGCAACTGTTTCAGTTTGGTCACTATCACACTGGGTTGGTTTTTTTTTTCCTAGTATCTAAACATGTCTGTTCCCCTGGCTAGACTGAGAGCATAGGGCTGTCATTTATTTGACCTAGGGAACCTCTGTTTACCGTAAAGTGTATATGTTCACTATGCCATGTAGTGACTTGATAATGGGGCTGTTACAGTATTTAATTAAAGTGACATCTCTGACTCCTCTCCAGCAATGCATGGGGATTTGTAGAAGGCTCTTGATTGCTCCTGTATGGTCAGATAACAGTCATTTCTTCCTGTTCCTGGTGATTGGGGAAAAGGTATATCCCTCTTCTCTGGAAAAAATGTAATGGATATTCTGGGTCTGCTAAGGGTTGTTGTGCTGCTGGAGATGGATCAGTATAGGACAAAAATGCTGTTCCACTCCTTATGTACTTCTTACATACTCTATAGCATTTTCTGAAGACTCTGGCTGCCTGAGTCCAATTCCAGCAGAAAATCATTGCCTTCTCCCAGCTAAAGTAATTGGAAAATTTCTGTTGACTTAGTGTGCTGTGTTTCTTCTTCCAAAAGGGTGTGTTGTGCTGGTAGTTGTTGCTAAAAGGCTTTTGTATTCTTCCCCAAAGAGGACTGTGCCTCAGTTTTGAGGAGCAGCCTGACTCCTGCTCCCTCAGACTTCTAAGAGTGGTTCAGCTCTGGGGTTGCTGGGGATTCACTGGTGATGGCGCTGAGGGGGAGGCTCTTCCTCTGCTACTTGGGCACTCATATGTTCAAGGATTTGAATCATAAAGGTTGGAAAAGTCCTCTAAGATCATCAAGTCCAACCATCAAGCCAACACTACCATGAGCACTAGATCATGTCCTGAAGTGCCACATCTACGTGTTTTTTGAACGCCTCCAGGGATGGTGACTCCACCACTTCCCTGGGCAGCCTGTTCCAAGGCTTGACCGCTCTTTCAGTACCTGTGTCTTGCGCTCCACTTGGGAGCTTAATGACAACCAAAATTGATCCTAGCCCAGCAGGCTCCTAACACAACTTCATAGCTACATCTTGCACTGTCTTCTTTCTAGATGGATACAAAATGCAGCCCCATAGAATGGAAGTTGTAGTAAATCTCATTTTGGGGACAGGGAAGAACGCATTAAAAGATTTCTCGTATTAAACACCTCTTCCAGACAGGGACAAGGTATCGGAAGTGAAGATAAGCGGGACAAAAGTCTTTCTGGGCTTTTTTTCATACATTTTAATTGGGTGAAATGCAGCAGCAAGTAGCACAGGCAGTTGTTTCACACAGGACATCACCAATGCCAGGGCCCTTTCTTGCACACCCTGCCTGTATACAAGTAATAGCATGACCTGCTACCTTTAAATCTGTCTGCAAGTTAGGTAAATGTGAATTGAGTCACTCTGGATTAGTAGAAGTGAAAATAGGAGCTAAATCATAAAACGAGCTATGGAAGGACAAACTTTGGGGCATGAAGGGAATGAGTGGTGTGACTGAGAGGTAGAAGACAACTGGAATTTTAAGTCAGAGGCTGAGACGACAGACAGGATGGCTCCATGCATAATGAAATTAATAACTGCATCAAAACACATTATGAGCTGGAGGAGAGCCAACAGCCTAAATTAATATTTTCCTTTTAAAAGACAGGTGAATTATTTTCTTTAGACAAACAGAAGTAAGTAAATCTCATCTATCTGTACTTCAGCCAACATTTGTTGCAGTACTGTATTGAAAGTCACTGCTAAAGTGAATAAGGGTAGAGATTAATAAACATTGCAAAGTGAGCCAGAAACCAGCTAACAGAGAGATAAAAGATGAAGTGTCTAGGAATGGGAATAACATACCAGAAGGCAGACAGTGGTGAACCTCCTCAGGATTCAGTTTTAGGTCTAATCTTCTCTGCGAGTTTCCACTGTGTAGACTGGGATCGGAGTATCTTTCAAGGAGGAACTGGTTGGCCTCAACCTGGGAATTTTTTCAACTGACTTGAGACTATTAATTTTAAAGGCCTGTTACGGTACGTGTGGATCAATATCAGGACTTTGTGCTATAAACTCACACTCTGAAAACTGTTGGTGTCTTTGCGGATACTTGTAAGTCACAGTGTTGTACAACTGGGGGAAAGGCAAAGATCATAACTGGACAAGGTGAAGTAGGGATATCTAGGGGTAGGGATATCTCTTCTAGAGATGGGGAAGAATTCTTGAGAGGGGACAGGGCTGTGGTTACAGCTGGTCTAAAAAAGTGTGCTCAGACCTCCTTAGCTCAGGAAAGATGAGTTTAGCCTCGAGGAGCTGTTAGTGTGCTCAGGAGCCAGAGAAACTATATTAGAATAGGAAACTAAACTCAGTTTGGTTAATCTTGCAGTGTGCAGGTGGAAAGGGGAGATACTATTGCTTCTGCAAATAGATCAGGGGAGTAGCGGTGAGGAGATAGGGGAATCACTCAAGCTAAAGGACGACAAGTGTAAAAAGAAATGGGTATCAACATGTTTAAGAGATATATTCAAGCCATTAGAAGAAGGTTTCAAACTGTCAAGAGGTATGAAGTACTAGAACAAGTGATGAAGTAATGGAGACAAATGCTGATCAATAGTTGTGAGTCCTCTCATAGCAAAGGATTGTACTCTATGACCCTCCAGTGTCATAGCATTTAAATAAAAAAAATCACTAGCCATAGCGTTCAGTAAGGGCTGCCACAGTGAAATAGGATTGCATTAGGTAAGAATATATAGGCAGCTTTACTAGGGATAGAAAATTTGGCAGTGAAATGAAGTGGCATCTGCTTAACAGTTCATAACATGTAAATTCAGAATGTAAATGTTGCTGCATGCATTAGAGATCACACAGGAAATTTTGAAAGAAAGTGAGAAATCTGGTTAAAATACCAGTATAAACACCGTTTCTCTTCCAGAATATCTGATATTTTAAGGCAGTGCTTAATAATACTTTAAAAAAAGTTTTTGCAGCATCCTTGTGGGCACCATGGGGTTTTTTTTATCAAGCAGGAAAATGAAGTCAAAGGGTTTAACTCATCTGCCGTGATGAGTTAAATAAACTCCACTTGTAATATTTAATCTCTTATATTGCTGAATTGTCATGCTGGTTCCATCAGCATTTAATGAAGGATCATGGTCTACTGTTAATCACAACCAGGCAGGAAAACACCATGATAACATTTTGCACCCCAAAGACGTGCCCCTTGTGTATTTTTATGAACCATTATGTTGCATCAAAATAACGCATGGAAGTTATTGAAAGTGAATTCTACTTCTCAAAGTTTTAAAACTTCACATTTGAATTATCTGTGTTTTAAACTTGACCTGCAGGACTTGGGATCTGGTTGCAAAAATCTAGATGATCCTTAGAATTAAAAATGGGCTGAGTCCTCAATAACTATCCACCATAAGAGAGAAAGCTCCTCAACAGATGCTGACTGCCATTTTCAGAGGGAATCCACCACAGAGGTTAAAAAAGACCTGCCATGATTTCTGTAATGTGCTGAGAAAAGTTAATCCTGGGGAGGGATAGTTCCAACCACTACATCACATTATACATCCCACGCTGGATGGTGTTAATGGGGCAGAGAGGGAACATAAAAGCCCTGACTCAAACTCCTGAGTTGTCACACAAGCTGTCTGTACGAACAACGTTACTGGTTGTACCACCAGCTGACCTCAGCCTCTAACTCTCTTCCCCATCTCAGAAACCTCCATGCACAAATGAGCAAAATGCCAGCGTCTTTATGACCTCTGTGTTTTTCTGTAGCTCCGAAAAGGATGTTTGGGCATTTGGCAATGGAGGCGCAAGTTGTAAAACTAGTGCCCTACAATTATAGACTGCAGTGGCTTCGTTTGACTGTCAGCATGTCTCCAGTGTCCTGTGGTTTGGAGCACAGGGTTCGCATTCCAGAGATGCCGGTGACTCACTAGCTAATTACAGCATCCCTGGGACTATTTATATTTGCCCACTAAAACACGTGGTAGCAAGAGGAAATTGGAGTGTCCAGGCTGTTGAACCTGCAGAACAAGCACATTAGGCCAGCGTCCTCCTGGGGACAAAAGCAGTTTTGTGGTGCTTGTGACGGGTGTTTTGCCCTCCCTTTGCACTTGGCAGTTTGTATCGTCCCTCTCATAGTCTCCTTGCAAAGCCCGTGGGAGGCGAGTGGCAAATCCATGAATAGCTGCAGCGATTTGTAACGGATCAGTGTCTTCAGACAGTAGGTGCGCAGACAGAGCGGTCGCTAGCAAAGACTTCACGTCTGCGGTGATGGTGAAGCTGGCTACTCGTGTGAACACCAGCCATTCTCCTCGCCATCCTCACTGTTAAACCCGTGTGGGCAGGACTGGATGCAGTGATGACGTTTATGGAAGATGGGGCAGAAGGATGAGGCTTTGCTGTGCCATGGCACAGCCACTTTGCTGTCACATTTTTCCAGTGACCCATCACTAGGCAATGATAATGGGGAAGGGGCTAAAGGCTTCTATTTTCTCCTCCCCCCTCCCACTTGCACTAGGAAGTCCTCATAATAAGCACTGCCTTGGGTGCCGTGTCCTCTATTCTGTAAGGATCTGGAGAGCTGAATTGAAACGGGGCTCCTGAGACGCATACATCTGGCTATTGCTGCTGTATATACGTGAGAAGTAAATAAAGTAGCATCTGACCTGTTCCTGTAGTCCCAAGATTCGTTTCAGTCTCTGTGAGCTGGATCAAATGGATGGACTCGTGCTGCGGGGTGGATTTGTCCTCTGGGCTGGCAGGTGGTGTATCTTCAGTGTAGGCGACCTTATAAGTCCCTTCTAGCTTTGCTTTCTAGGAGTCTATGTAGTGTGAAATAGCTCGTCTCAACATTACAGCCTTGATTGATGCACTTTGAAGTTTTTCAGAAGTTACCAAATGATTCACCCTTGTTCAAGGATGTTTTAATACCCAATAACTCCAAGAAAACTAGTCATCTGTGACTTCTAAGAGTAGCCACTACAGTCCTGTGGGCTAGCTCTAATCTGAGCACCATGCTATGTCCAGTGTTCACATCCCTCAAGGTGGTTTCTTTTGGGCTTATGCACCAAGGAATTTCCCTTCTACAGAAAACTAAAGAATTGAGAAGTGAATGTACAGTCCAACAGGGGCTGGGATGCCACTAAAATGTGCATCTGGCTTAGGAGCCTGGAAACACTCGAGCATCCTGCAGAGTACTCATAACCACGCTGTCACCAACAGAGCTGGGCTAAGGAGTTCCATAAATTAAACCCCCATGTTTTAAATTAAGTGTGGTCAGAGATGTAGCTATTACCCAACATCCTGGATCTCAGTGGACTTCTGGCGCTGTGAATGACCTGATCAGCCCTAGGCGTGGAGCTGGTAGCCTGGCTGAGCCGCTCAGGGACAGCATGAAACAAAGAACAAATGCTGAAATTACTTCAGAGTCTGCTACTGCAGGAAGAAAGCCGCTAACAGCTGAGCAGTGCCTGTGAAAGGCATCCCCTGGTCTGAACCCCGGTAGTGACAAATTCTGACTTCTACATTCACGTAGAAAACTTTAATAAGGGTTAACCATGCACAGGAATGTGCAGATGAAGTATTCAGATCTACTTGCATATTAAAAAAATAAAGTAGATCTATCCCTAAGGGCTTTTCTCTTTTTTTTTTTTTTTAAACTAGTACTACTTGCTTTCTCCCAGAATTTAAAGAAGCCAGGATTTTTTCTTATTCCAGTGCATTTGGGGTTGATAAAAAGGAAATAAATTTAATTTTTTACTGTTCATAGCCTAATAAGCAATGAGTCCTTTGGCTATAAAAAATGAATAGATTAGCTAATTATGAGGTTTTTCCAGATATTTCTTGGTCAAGTATTTTAGCTTAATTATATTTCAGAGAGAGACTGCTGCAAAAGAGGGTTCTGGAGAAATAACCCCATAGATTCTTCATCAGTGCAAGATTTTTAGCCATTGTGTGCACACAATGGGAAGATGGTGCAGATACAATTTCAGTAAACACCTCCTAACCCTTGGAGTTAAATCAGTCTGTCTGATGTGAATGGTCCCTGATGACAGCTGTGGCCAGGTTCTGGTGTACCTGCTGGTCTGTTTTGATCATCTGGCATAAAGCAACCACCACAATCCCTTAGAGAGCAGTCTCTACCAGCTTTCATATTAGGCCTTGCTTGTAGCACCTAAAATTAATGGGAATATTTTTATTTTCATGAACGAGGTCCTGATGAGCGTTTTCCTATAGCCCAGATAGCAGCATTACAAGAAAGAATCTAGCAGGCCACCTCTTAGTAAGGTGTTCTTCCACAAATACCTTTTCTTACTCTAAAAAAACCCCTAGCTTCTTGTACGAGCAAGGGGTAAGAATTGTTGCTAGTTACGTTCAGTTCATCAGTCCTGCCACTCTGCTCTCGTAAGCGCTTATCCACTGTCAGATTTCTCAGCTATATGCACAGAGTCCTCTTGGGTGCCACCACCAAGACCTTTATTGAAAGCAGTGTAGAGTCCTCCCCTCCCCACTGCTATCCCAAGGGATGAGTTAGCGGTTGTGCCATTTTATGGCTTCCCAGAGGAACGCAGAGCACCTTAGGGCCTGAGGAACTCAAAAGAGAACATCAAAATAGAGGAACTAATTAAAATCAGAACCTAATACAAATAGTCCTGGTAAGTTCAGCTGGTGCAAGCCTATCTGGCATACAAGGACATCAAAGGAATAATGAACCTCTGTTTAATCTTGTAAATCACTGAAGCAGGAAAGGAGCTGAAAGAGGGCCCATGGCACTAAGCCAAGTGTCCATCACTGAGAAAATGGAGAATGACTTCAACACCAAAAAGCCTTCAGTAATGAGGCAAAGAGTTCAGTGTCAAAAATAGCTTTCAGCGTCGTTCAGTACGCCACTTGCAACTGTCCGAAAACCTGAGAGGCAAACAGGTAAGAGTGCATTGATGTAGATAAAGAGAACAATGCATCAGATAAAGGGGTGCATTATTAACGTGAGATCAGGTGTTGAAAGGTGCTGCCTCCGAGGCAGCTGCTGTAGACATGTATTTATTTCCTGTTTTTACAACAGGCTGGGGGTTAGATTGCAACAGCCCTTTCCACCAGGTGGGATGGCTGTAACTGGGCCTTTGTGTGCTTGTGGTTTTGACCTCTTTCTCTTTCTCTCACGCTGTCTCTTTAGACTAATTTTCTTACTGGTTTTATATCCTTTTTATCTTTCTTCAAGTGTTATGTTTCCTACGTAAGAGTATCGGGTGCTGTATCTGTCCCCTGTTTCTGACTGAAGCTTTAGGCTGATGTTTCAGAAACAGAGGGGCCTGTCGTTCAACCTGGTGACTGCCTCCTCATCTGCAGCTTCTTTTTGAGGTGTGTCTGGTATACCTCAAGCAATGCTCCTGCATTCCCAAATGTGGATTGATGCTGAAGCTGAGATCAAGCTCTTGTGATCTACATGGGACTCAGGGCTTTGCCGGCACCAAGAAAAAGTAGAAATGGTGTCTCCCAAGCGTTGTGATGCAGAAAAGGCAAATGAGGATCAGTACACCAACAGCCTGAGTGGAGCGGTGGCGTTGTGTACCGGGGGTAAATTGCGTTTAATACTGTTATAAAATCGAGACCATCTAATGGCTTCTCTAAGCTGGAGTATCGTCTAGAAGCTAGTAGGCTTGTTGGAAGATACCTTCTTCATGTTGCTGAAAGAGCTGTTCTGTGTGCTTCAACAAAGCCTCATTCTTAACTTAAGCTCTTAACTGCTGTCCTCACCAAAGTCCAGTGGATCTGGTTAGGAGGAAGTCAGAACAGCATGAAGCGCTGCTTAAATCCCAACCATAACATCTGTGGAAAGAAAGGGCTATTGGTTAACAGTAAGAACCCCCCTCTTTAAAATTCTCTTGAGACCCTTTAATCTACAGGCTGTGGAAAATTTAATAGTTCCGAAATTCCCTTGCAAGCTGCTTGTAAAATACAGCAAATTAATTTTTTTAATTTGTGCAACCCCTTTCCTTACCACACTGCTTCATGAAGGGCTTGTGGGCAGCCAGTAAATCTCTCTGGTTCGTTCCTCCGGAGGTGCAGGACGTAAGGCAGATAACCACTGCGGGCTGATGATGCTGAATCAAACTGTTGAGCTGGGCGTGCTGGATGGGAGGTGAATTGCCCACACAAAAATATAAGCTGCTGCTTTTCCTGCCTTTGCAGGAGAGGTGAATGAAACAGTGCAAGAAGCCAAAATTCTTATCCATGGCAAGTCTTTGGAAATCACTTCTTTCAACGGCCAGAGAGTGGGGAAAAAAAAAGATTAGTCCATTGTTTCAAATGCCTCTTTACAATCGTTTGCAATGAGACAGATCTAAACAGTATCTGAGCAGCAGGACTCTGACCTGTCCTGCTGTCTAGATTACCACAAGGAAGCAAGTGGCACAAGGACAATGTGAAGATACAGTGTCTGGCTGCTTTGACACCGACCCCAGTGTTGTCATCATAGACATCTCACCAACCCAAGCAGCTGGTCATCAAAAAAGAGGAGAAAGGCTTTCTTACTGCCTCCTGTCAGTGTGCCAAAAAGACTGGGACATTGAAGGATGACAGCATCCATGTGCACTTCATCCCTTCCTAAATACTACTTTGTGTTGCCAGGTGGAACTGTGGTTGGGGCAGTGATATACTGACATGGATCTGGGTGATTTTAATGTGGTGGAAGACCCCCTGGAGGCAGAGACTTCAGTAAGCCCTTAAAAATGCCCCTAAAATCTGATAATTTGTCAGCTCTTGACAGGATTTCCTTTCCTGTGGAGGAAGGAATGTCAGGGACAGCAAAAATGCTGTTAGCATGTTAGCACATAAGTGCTACTATAACAATAATAGCAGCACATGCTGAATAATGCAGTAGGTCTCTCCTTCAGGATTTGGATACTTCCATCCCAGCCCTGAATTGAGATGTATCTTGGCTGTCCAGAAATAGCTGTTTTCAGCCTAGACCATTGTTGAAGGTAAGGATGGCAAAAGTTTGGATAAAGTAGAAGAAAAAGAATCCTCATCTACACTCTGGCTTCAAGTAACTAACAGCCAGACATAGCTGATTAAAGGCACCATTTAACTTTAGAATATGGCGTGATAACGTATCTTTTCTGTTATTTTTAAAGTATGTGTTAGCACAGAAAGTAACTAAGACAGGTAGCAAGAAAATGAGGGCTCTTTATAGGGGTAATAGCCTTGCAGACCATACTGGAGGAATTGCAAGGGATACCCAGGCTCTCGTGAGCACACGGGCTCTTCCTTGTGAGCACAGCAAATCCGTGAGGGCTTAACTTTCAAGACTGCAGAAATGCTTGGCGAGAAAACGGGTAAGATCATGAATTTGCTGAAAGGCTCCCAAGTGATACTGTTCTTCCTAGGAATTTATACACTGCTCTAGTCTACCATAAAGTTTATTTCCATTTACCTCCTCCTAGTATAAGTAACATATGCTGTTTTATCACGGGCAATAGGGATTGTTATTTTCAGAAGTCTCAGAGAACCAGAAGCTGGTGACAACTTCCCTGACCTTGGCTGTTGGTGATATTCCATCAATAGATTGACAAGGCTGGTAATTCAGCTGAGAGTTTAAGCAAGACCAGAGCATGGAGCATTTCCTGCAAAAGCTGCTTAGTTTTATATTAGTGCTTGTGGCTGGAAATCCTCCATAATAAATGTATTCTGGGCACATACTTGAGACTCTGATGGCCAAAGCCTTTCCTGATTCCTTTCTCACCTGCTTCCACGTTCCCCTCCAGGCTGTTGTCTTACCATAAACTCTGACAATTAGAATGCCCAGTGGTTCCCTCTGTGAGTGTTGTCTTGGGCTCCTTGGGAACACAAAGCAGGAGACTTTTCTTAAAAGGTTTCTTCAGGCTAAAGAAGACACAGAGCCACAGACTCTGGTTGGAGATTTGTGACAAGTGGTGTTCCCCAGGGGTCAGTACCGGGCCCAGTCCTGTTCAATATATTTATCAATGACCTGGGGGAAGGGACGGAGTGTCCCCTCAGCAAGTTTGCTGATGATACAAAACTGGGAGGGGTGGCTGACACACCAGAAGGCTGTGCTGCCATTCAGCGAGACCCGGACAGGCTGGAGAGAAACATTATGAAATTCAACAAGGGCAAGTGTAGGGTGCTGCACGTGGGGAGGAATAACCCCATGGACCAGGACAGGTTAGGGGCTCACCTGCTGGAAAGCAGCTCTGTGGAAAGAGACCTGGGAGTCCTGGTAGACAATGGGATGACCATGAGCCAGCAATGTGCCCTTGCGGCCAAGAAGGCCAGTGGCATCCTGGGGTGCATCAAGAAGGGTGTAGCCAGCAGGTCAAGGGAGGTTCTCCTTCCCCTCTACTCTGCCCTGCTGTGGCCGCATCTGGAGTACTGTGTCCAGTTCTGGGCTCCCTGGTTTAAGAGAGACAGGGAACTGCTGGAGAGGGTGTGGAGAAGGGCTACTAAGATGATTAGGGGACTGGAGCATCTCCTTTATAAGGAAAGGAGGAGGGGACTTGGGTCTATTTTGGAGAAGACTTAGGGAGGATCTCATCCACACTTACAAATACTTAAATGGTTCATGTCGGGAACATGGAGCCAGTCTTATTTCTGTGGTGCCCAATGAGAGGACAAGAGGGAATGGAAATAAACTTGAGCTCAGAAAGTTCCATCTAAACACGAGGAGGAACTTCTTTACTTTGAGGGTGGCAGAGCACTAGAACAGACTGCCTAGAGAGGTGGTGGAGTCTCTATCTCTTGAGACATTCAAAACCCACCTGGATGCCTTCCTGTGTAACCTGCTCTAGGTGGCCCTGCTCTGGCAGGGGGGTTGGACTGGGTGATCTCCAGAAGTCTCTTCCAACCCTACCATTCTGTAATTCTGTGGCTCTGTCCTACTTTGAGAAGACTTTCCAAACGTGCACACTGCTGTGTTTCCTGGCTGTTAAAACTTCCCTTTGTTGCTCTCGTTTTCTAAGTTTGGATGCTGTTTGGAGGTTTTTTTGCCCCTGAACACAGGACAGACAGGAAAATCTCAGCATGCACGCTAGCTGCCACCGTGCTGTCCGTATCAGATCCTTAATGGAGCCATGCGGAAATCCAGCTTATACTCAGGCCTAACTAGTCTGGTCTTGAAATAATTCTGAAAACAAATGCCATGGGGCCACCGGACAAGTGCAGATCTGTTTGATCATCCTTTGGCCGTGCTTTAGAGTGTGGTTCAGTGCAGTGTGGACATCTTTCCTGTGAAAGAGAAGCTGGTTGCATATTACAGTTAGATGATGGAGAAACTGTCCGGTGCCAAGTTTTGCCACCTTCTGCCCATAACAGGCAGATCCGAGCATGTTTTCTGATTCTGGAAAAGAGGGCTGCTTCCTGTAAGGGAGTTATTACTTGCAAGTAGAGAGACATTCGGCTGATTTGATCAGCAGAGCAGTGCGTAAGAAATTGCATTTCAAGCCAAGTATGCTGTTAGGAATCTTTCAGGTCACTATTTTAATTTTAATGTTAATGGGCTAGGGTGTGCTGCTTTCCAGGAGATGTAATCATGTTAGATGGTTTCGGTAGCCCCATATTGTTTTAGTAGCTGTAATGAAGTAGGATGCTTACGATCAAAGAGCATTATTCATCTTATTAATTGCCATATTTATGACATCACTGACTAAATAGTTTATAAGCCAGCTGGGAAACCACACCTGCCCTGGTACACAAAAAAACCCACCTTTTAAATCAACTGGGAACAGGAAAGTCCCACCCTTTCATCCTGTGCTTGAGCATGGTGCAATGGCCAGCAATAGCTTTGTCCCTGCTCATTTAGGCAGGTGTGTTCTTTCCCATTTCACTTGTGGTGAGGACTGGGAAGCTGTGTGTAAGATCTCATTTTCCCTATGGCGCTGACAACATGGTCCCTCCTTGGTGGTGGAAATGCCCACGGACAGCCCATATTTCTGCTGCCAGCCCAGAAATGCTGTACGACAAACTAAATGGCCAGAGAGCTGTTTGGGGAAAGGTGTATGTGAACTGTTTCCACTGCACTGTGTGTAGCCAGACACTGTCAGGTGAAAAATCCTGTTCATGTGTTGGAAAAATTGTTGCAGCATTGCCTACGTTTTACATTAACATTGTGGTTCCAGGCTAAATTAAAGGCGTTATGCTGTCTCCTTCACAATCCAGTTCCAGTCATGAAGTTAGCAAGGGAGCATAATCCAAAGTGCTTCCTGGCACATGAAGTAAACAAAATAATAATAATAATAATGAAATGCTACGTATATTTTCTTCTCCTTCCGCTGAAATAATCTTAAAGGTTACTTCAAGGCACAAATTCATCTGGAAGTTTCCCTAGGTGTCGTCTTTCCAGTTCCACCTAGGCAATCTGCGTTGACTAATTTCTCAGCTCAAGTGAAAATATTTTGGGTTCTTCTTCCACTTAGAAATGGAATTGTATCTATTTTAGGAGACTCTTCCAGTGGATGGTCAGGATAGCAGACTGAAGATATTGCTAGTCCTGAATTTAAAAATCTGCAGCCTTTATTCAATCCTGATGGCAAATGAGACAATGTAAATAGAAGTTAGGTGTGGTTAGTTAACATTTTTTTTCTCTTTCTGTTTGCTTCATTCACCGCACAAAATGGATAGCATTCCCGATGAGTAGAATCAATCCCCCCCAGCTTCAGTGGTCTGGAAATTATTGTCTGTATGGGCTCCCTTTCTGCTGAATGGAATGAGGCAGTCACTGCCAAATAGTAATTCAGCCTGTCTTTAGGTAGGTCTGAGACAGATATGATGAGTTTTCTTCTTCGAGACTCCTCTATTCCTCTGCTGACCTACAAGGTAGCTGAGGCAAGCTGCATACATCAGATGTCTCTGTTCAGGCAGCTAAAATTAGGTGAGATGCATCTCATCTTCAGAGTTTTTAATTGTTTAGTGTATGGCCTGGTGCCACATTTTCTGTGATGCTATTGAAATCCTTCATTGTCCATGACCTCCGTGGGCTTTGGTTGGCAATGGAGTATCTAAGACTGGAGGTTATGTCACCAGCTATGGACCTTTACTAGGTGAGGTTTAGCATGCAACCTGAGCATCCTAAATTCTCTTTATGAGAAACATGCACTTTCGGCATCTGTTTTAGTATGAGATTAATCTTTCCCTGGAGGTGCCTGTTTTTGACTCTTTGTGCCTAACTGAATGAGAGTCTCTGTCATTACCCTGTCTAGAGAGCTGACATTTATCCAGGTGAACCCCATGTGAAGGGCTCTGTGAATGTGAATTAGTTTCATAGCTCCCTCTAAGGAAAGTGCAGGCAATATCTGAGTTTAACGCAGAACAAATTAATAGTGGGACTAAAACAAAACTATTTGCTGGTTTTGAGTGTGGACCTACATGGCATTTTTCAAAGAAAAACCCTCATCCATTCTTGAATGAAAAATATATCAAGAAATTTGCAATTTACCAATCCATCGCCTGAATACAAACAGAATAGCCTAAATTGTGACTATTTCATTACAGTAAGTTCTGCTTGTAAAATAGTTTTAATAACCTTGAATATGTTTTTTGGTGGTTTTTGGGCTTTCTAAACTGTCTGTTGTTATGAAATTTCAGAGAAAAAAAAAGAGATTGATTAAATCTGACTCTTACCTTGTTTCCACTGGAAAAGCATGCAAGCCTGCACACCTTCACAGGTGCTCATGATGTGAATGTTAGCTTTGGTTGTCAGAGAAAGATAGGGCAAGTTTGGGTCTGAGCTAATAATGATGGGAAGAACGTAGCAAGAAGGTACTTAGCAAGTTAACTTTGCAAGAAGTTCTTGTCACTGTATCTTCTACTTGCATATTTTGAGCAATGCAGCTTTACAGGCTCCAGGAGATGAACACCACCTCGCAGCTTGAGGACTCTGGTGACTTCATATCACCATGTCACTTGGGCAGCGGTTCAGCCTTCACCATGCACAACTCAGCTCCTGTGAATTATTAATAACTTCCTTTCCCAGTCAGTGTGGTCTCTTCATACCAGCAGCTGCCTTCCTCACCTTTCTGTGGTTGGTGTAGATGAGGGATATGTGCTGTGTGGTGAAATGAGCTATGGGAGGGCTTATATGGACAGGTCATACTGTTCTTTATGTGATAGTCAGGAGGGAGCTCTCATGTTCTGGTAGGGTCTATTTGCTATGATTTATAGCTGCAATCACAGCTGATTATAGTATGTCAGAAGGGTATATCGCTAGAGTTATTGCAGAGGTGATTATGAGGTGGAGCCATGAGGCCCTGGAGCATCTTAACTGCCTTATTTGCCCTCCTGAATGTCCAGCAATAGATGAAAATTGAGTGGACAGGAGGGAAAAGCTGTTGACAGCCAGGAAAGTTACTGTAATATAAAAGGCCTCGATTTGGCACCAGGCAACCATTTCTGTCTTTGCAAACAATTAAGATTATATTTCCTCAGAAAAAGCTATTTCTTCAGAAAAAGCTCTATGATGGAAGCTTTGTGTTTTATATCTGTCTGCTGTCACACCTTGATTTGCCCTGGGACTAGCCTACACAGATTTTTTGCACCTATTTATTCATATAGAGTTGAAGAATAATATCATTAGATAGGTGCCTTTTCCTGTTGCAGCCTTTTTCAAGCCCTGCAGTGACTTTCAGCCTGAAAAGTTTATGAGAGCAACTAAGAAACCCAATAAACTTAGGGCCTAAGATCACCACACAAAAATGTTTATCCATCCTAGAAAAGTTTTAGGAGCTCACTAGCTGAACAAAGTTAAAAGCACCTCCATAGTTTAAATTCAAATTATAAAAATCAGATATTCTGATATCACCAGAGTTGTGTGCTGGAATTACACTCATAGGAGTTTGTGTGTGTAATTGTGCATGCATGAGGGGGAGAAGAGGTTGGAATGGCCCAAATAAAAGAAAAACACCGGTTCTCTGCTCAGTCACTCACAACCTGCCTTTTGCAGTGTCTTTGCTGCTAACTCCACAGGGTGTTTGGTTCTGGGAGTCTCTATTACTCTCGATGTGCATCTTGTCAAGCCAGTTTGGAGCTCAAAGCAGTGCTGCATGTTGAAGTGCCGGGGCCTGAGTTGTGGGCCCCAAGTTGGAGCTGACCTGTGAAGGAGTGAACCCAGCAGAATGTTT